>JAVJAQ010004411.1:0-164454 GCA_032362365.1 Zygogramma bicolorata | reverse complement strand
CAATTTCGTAAACCCAGAGTCTCATCACTTGTAGTACAGGCCTTGGTTAATTACAGGAAAGTAATCACCGGTAAATCCCCTTCAAATTCCATAAGCCACTTTAGAGCAAGAAACATGTGAGAAATTACCTATTGTCTCCTTCAAAAATGACCCGACCGTCGCAAGGATTGGGGCGGTTTGAATTCTGGTATTATTTAGGGTATAATTTACGAAGTGAATGTCATCATAACACAATGCATGTTTTGGTATTCTCTCTTGGAGAATATTTACCTAAATGTGACTAGACATAAGCCGTTACGGTCAGGGAATATAAAGGTTATTTAACAGGTCAAATAGTTCAATTATCAACTTGATTTCATATCGTAAGAAGAAGAATATTGACTTATAGGTAAATTTCAAAAATTATGCCATATTTAATTAGAATATCTGTTTCACCCATCAATAAATATCGATAATATATTGAATTTTAGTTCATTCTGACGATTTATTTCTAAATAATGGCTGCATATGATATTTTAAAACCATAACTTTGCTACAAGAGTGTTTTTTGTAGAAAAAATTTAAACATGTGTAATCAAACTAAATTATTTTTGCTTTAAATCGCATATTCAGAGAGGCCCGTGAATTTTATGAAGGTGAGACCATCATTTTACAGAAAATTTCGCGCCGCAAGGAGAATATTGTTGAGGAGAGAGCGCTACCGTATGACAATAATTTTTATATTCCCATACTTATTGTCATCATTTCATGTAGACCATAGCTGATTCGTTGTGGCAACCAAATTATGAGAAGTTGAGATAGAGATAATATGTATATTTGTTTACTCATTCGTCCAAGGGAATAATTGGTAACAGAAAGGTTGATTTAAGCTTGATATTTACTTATTTCTGACCAATTTCATGTCAAAATTACTTATTTTTACCCTCAACCTAGTAAACTAAATGCCCAAATATTCCAATTTTTGACGTCCAAATTACTTCGAATTTTTTTCCCACATTGGTAATTACAAGGTAAAAATTACGTAATCTAGTCTTCTTTCAGAAAAGTCGCCGACCTGATCGAAGGTAAGATTAACGTAATTATAACTAAAAATGTTAGTTGGGGTAGCTGTTTCAGAGGGACTCTTTCTTCCTTTTTGAGGATGAATCAATTTTTTTGAATGGTATACACATACCTAAATTTGAGAAAACACTTCGTAAATCTTCGAATTTTCGAAAACATAAGGGGTATTAAAAAGTTTATAGTAATCCTTTGTGAACATCAGTACACTAGAAAACTTGAACAGATATTCGATAGTGTAAATATGGAAGTTACAGCTTATCCAATCCATCTTGGCACAGAACTGTCCAACTAGCAATTTCATATTTTATAATAGTTGCGAAAATGTTTCGGAGAAACAAATTATAAAACTGTATTCCTCTCAGAAATGTTTTCAATGTGTTTATAAAACAGCTATAAGTGGTAAATTGGCACCGTTTTATTTAACATTATAGTCCTTATTTGTATTTTGTTATGCCTTTCACAAACACTACAAAATAGTTTAATAAACATTTCGACCGATACTATAAAAGTTTTCTAATACTCTTAAAAAGTAGTTTTGTAAAGACTTCTCTTACTGTACTTCTGCAACATATTTGAGCGATACTTATAAAATAATTAAGAGACAATTTCATAAGAGTTTTTTAGTAGTTTTAAGTAAGCGTTATAAAATAAAATGCAGCCTAATAAGATACCAATAAAATCAAAAAGTGTTGAAACTGTTTTTTTAAAGGCGCAAGAAGTAATTTTGTATTGGACATTAGGAAAATATAATAGATATGTCACCAACTGAAAACCAACAAATAAAAGGTTGAAGATACTTTAATGATTTCCCTTTTGGACTTATAAAACTGTAAGAGACATTGTTTGTGCTTCAAAGATCGATATTTTTACTGCAAATGAAATTTTATTGACAATATATATATATATATAGCGTATTATATGCAAAATTTAAGCGCGCCACTCATTTTATATGTTTTTGGAAAAAAATATTGATTATACAAAAATTTACACTGTCGAAATATCAATTTTCTACTCGCAAACTCAACTCACTTTGTTCTAAATAATATTATCTTATAATATTCATGTAATTTTCAGCTGTAAATATCACTATAGTTGCGGTATTTCATATCTTCAACTCATCTAATGTCGGTATTCCGGATTGCTCTCATTTTAAAATGGCGTCATTCTATAAAATAATTTGGTATCAATAGCAATCATTTCTACGCATTTTAGCTACTATAAAACTCCTATAAAACTGTTAAGAAATACTGAGTTCTGGAAGTGATGGTATTGCGGCAGAGTCGGACTACTTTTAAAGCTATAGATTCCTACAAAAGTGATTATATGAAGATATTGCATGGGATTTATCACATAGTTTGGATATGAGTATTATCAGGATGTTTTGGCTAGGAAGCTTCTTCCATTGGTTATGAAGGGTGAATTTCGAAGGAGCTTTTAGCTAGTAGTTTGAGGGTATATATACATGGTGTTACACAAATCGACGGATTTTATAATCATTATATTAACCTTTTCCTGTTTTTAGCAAGAAAAAAAAGTGTAAATACTATGTATTACGTGGGATATTTTGAGGTATTTCGTTAGTATTTTCAATAAACAGTGACTCAAAAAGTTTCCAAATATTTTTTTTATGGAACACACACGCTTCGAATTGAGTCCAAAGATATTACTGTATGATATTGTTTGTTGATTCTTTTGATTCACCTAAGTGAACCTGTTTTTGAAAATTAACGGCAGAAATGCCCCTATCACTGCACATCATATTATCGTAACATATTTTCAGTCTTCGTCTAAACGAACCACTTTTCCTAATTTTTTTTGAATGACCAATATTACACGACATCATGCGTTAGGTAAGTTATTGGGACACACTTGTCAATTAAAATCTCTCTAAAATCAATGACAGCTGGTTCTTCTTAAAAGCTGTATTTCATTCTTGGCGACAGCAAATATACATTCGCGGAAGCAATTTGATTGTATAACAGTTATTTTGTTGTGTTAGAATTGTAGTAAATATACCATACTATAAAATAGTTGGGAAATTATCATTAATGTGACAATATGGTAATAAAAACAAAATTGTGTTTGAAAGCATTCCAATAAAATAATTTCATTAAAGCTACAGGAAACAGTTATAAAATAAGCTTCAAATAGTTTTATAAAGATCATAACAAACTAGCAGAAAAGTTCTATAAAACTGCTTCAAAACGATTTACTTTTATGGCAAAATATGTTTTATAAGTTAGTTGTTAAAACATTTCTGTGATAAATTCGTGACAATTATATAACGGTTTTTTAATTTTATTTTATAAACGTTTCTATGACAAATTTATAAAACACTATTATTGTCTACAACTATATTGTGTTCACATGTCGACTAATATAATATATTAGCAATTTGGAAGTAATTATAAAATAACAACAAAATTAAACTGTTGCAGCACCATGAAATTATAAAACAATTTTGCTGGTTGGGTGATGACGTATATACCCAGCAATCTCTGTGAGAGTAATATGAGAAAACACCTATCATATGTGTTCGCTGTGTTGAAATGTATTCCTAGTAGGTGTTTTTTTTTTCGTCAGGGTCTGCACTATCAGTGTGCAACTGGAAAACTAGCTGAGTTTGTGCCAGGATAGATTGGATAAGCTGTACATATAAAACTTTTCATGAATTATAACAGCTCTTTGGTAATTCAAATTCGAGAATTTACGGAATAAATTGTCAAAATTGCAACAATAAATACATTGGCCACAGCCAACGAGCTATAAGAACCCGTTTCAAAGAGCATTTCGCAAACCTGAAATACGAAAGGGTAGAAAAATTCAGTATCACCCACTCTGGACAATGACCACGGAACAGGTGAAAGAAATCTGAAACTGACTGAGCATGTGCATGACACATGATGAGAGTATAGAAACAACATAATGTGAAAATAGCATGGATGGTGACAAATAATCTATCCCTTTTAGCCCCCTTTTTAGTTCATTGTTAGAAACTCAATCAGAATGATTAGGAGTAACAGGCCGAAAACTTTGTTGGTAGTTACTGCACGAGCTGGAATTGTGTAGTATATGAAAAGATAACCATAGTCTTCAGATTCGGTATCAATTTTCTTCTCCTGAAGATGCTAACCTTGTTAGCGAAACACGCGTCGTGTGCAAATTATATCATATATATTTGTGAGAAGGGTCGGAGTGTTTCATCCCTTCAAACGAAATTAAATCAATTTTAGCAGGTATATCATACACTATTTTTTCTACAAACACCGTTAAAAGTCCAAATTAACACAAACCTATATTACATTAATTAATTGATACAATAATAGCCTCGAGATCATCAGTTTTCAATCCAATTTCATCTTATCTATTCATGAAACAAGTTGCCAGAGTAATCAAAAACAGAATTTGTTGATTTGTCTTTGTTGACAACTCACGTCAATAAATCACGAATTATTCTTTCTCGTTTCTTCTTTCCTCGATGGAAAGTGATCCAGAAAATGAATTTCTACTGTCGGAAATTGAAGAAGCTGCCAATAAAGCTGCTCTTGAATTATTGTCTAGTATGTCAAAGCGACAGTACAAGTTTCGATACGATCGTTTCTTGAAATGGTCTGATCATAAAAATGTCAGTGGCAAGGAGGCCAATGAAAAAGTGCTTCTTGCATACTTTGAAAAAAAGTCCAAAATATGGAAATCGTCAATCGTCGAATTACTCTATGTTGAAGTCGATGATGAACATAAATAATCATGACATAAGCAGATATTACAAGCTTATGGCTTTTCTGAAGCGAAAGGGTGAACGATATCGACCGAAAAAGTCAAAAGTATTGACAAGGGAACAAATCGACAAATTTCTCGCAGAAGCCCCGGATGAAATATATCTAACGCAGAAAGTTGCTGCGATTTTTGGTGTTTTTGGAGCCTTTCGTCGAGAGGAACTGTGCGATTTAACACTTAATAATATCGAGGATTTCGGAACTTCACTAGTTGTGCATATACCAATGAGACTGGCCATGGAGTTTCTTATCATAATTGTAGTTTCACTAATTGTGCGTTTAATCGAATAAACACTTCATTTTGAATTATCTTTTTAGATTTTCTCTACAAATAAATCACTAGTGCTAAAAATGATTTACTTTCAACACCAGTGTCATAAAATGGCATTATAGACACTGACAGCATACCTCAAAAATTATACTTTTACTGACGTTTGTAGAAGAAATAGTTTTTTAAATGAGAGTTTTCTTTCCAGAAATAGTTTGATATTCCAAGGATTTTCTAATAATCACAAGTTGAAGGGTAAGACCTCGTCAATACTTGGATCATTCAAACCCAAATCAATCTGCATTGCTCATGTAAGAAATGAAAAAAGGATGTGTTTGTTCGCTGTCCTAAACTTGTTCCAGAAAACTTGAGTTTTCATTTCATATCATAATGCTGATGAAATTTTGAATGCAAACCATTCGGAATCATCTGTCTCTCATACAATTCAGTACTTAGATGTAAATATATATCACTCACCTATAACAGCAATGATTACATTTATCACATTAGCCAGGGAAATATTGATATCAAATACGCTTCCTACAAATATTTTCCGAGGAGGCGGGCGAATATCCGAATTCTCCACACAATCTCTTACAGCACTTTTGATTTTTCTGAAAAACTTCTCGAACATTTTGCTGTTCACTACAAACACTATTTCACAATAACAAGATCGAAATAATATGCGCGAGGTGATGGATTAAACTGTTACAGATATCTTTATTTGTTATTGTGACGTGACAGATTCCACCTGTGATTCATAAATTTCCAGTAGTTATTTATTTCAGTTATCCTATTCAAATTAGGTCAACTGGTTTCAGGATAAAAAAATCACGAATTCAATGCAATATAATTCCTTCGTTTGGAAGTTATAGCGTTCAAAGGACAGAAAGAAGTGTATATCCAACCTTCAACCTTTGAGACACCCTTATTTTTCACATCAAGTCGTCTTCACATTTCGAGTCTTATTCCTTCATTTTCTTTCCAGCTTCATGCTTTTGTTTTAAGACATATTAAATATTGAGGTTAACGTCTGTTACTAATGGAATTGGCTGTTACGTGATGAAAATTCATTATAACGTACTCGAACCTTTTTTCACTAAATATAATTTTATCCTCTCCACAAAAATACACAGGTTCCTTATCGTAAAAGCAAGATATTATGAAAAAAACCTATCAAAACTCGGTCTCTCCTAAACCAAAGACATAAAAGTTACGACTTCTGCACTCAACAATAACAAAGCTCTCTCCACTAAGCTAGAAACTCTGATTTACTATCTACTAAACTCGCTCCACTTAGCTCAGTATAACTCTGCTTCGCGAATAAACTCTGAATAACTCTGCTAAACTCTCTCTCTGAATAACTCTCGATAACTGTCGAATAACTATGCTGAATAACTGTTGAATAACTGTCCTCCCCGCGATGAAGTATCTCCCGTATATACAGTGTGGTCCACTAAGTCTGCAACAAATGGGAAACTTTTTTATTATCGATTTCTCAGAGAATTTTATTCTTGACAAAAGTTGGTGCATGTTCCAAAACAATACCAAGTGTACCTGAAATAGCTTTATGACAATCTGTGGTGGATATCATAGATTGATTCAAAGTGGACTGTATATTGATGGTTTTAATCTGAATATTTGTATTGACAATTTTTCCCATCTTATAACAGAAGTCAAAAAGTATCTTTCACAATTCTTGCTACCATAGTAATACGATAGAAAATTAAATATAAGGAGTAATCTAAAAACCGTTCCAACATATCGCCCGGCTTGAAAAACTCAGTTTTCAAAAACAACTTCAATAAATTATAAAAATTCATGTTTGGATATGAGAATATAGAAAAAATCTAAGGTCCATTCCAATATTTAGGCTACTGTTCATCCAACTGGTAAGGTGCACACTCGATTCACCGCCCGTCTCAAAATTCCAGTTGTCGTCTGAATATCGATGACTCGAACAACGTTATCCTTTCCTGGATACAGAGCCTTCACTCGCCCCAACTGCCATTGGAGTGGTGGAACATTGTCGTTCTTGACTAATACCAATGCACCAATTTTCAACTGCTGCTGAGCTTTCTTCCTCCATTTAACTCTGGTTTGAATTTCTGATAAATATTCCTTCTGCCAGCGTTGCCAGTAATGCTGTGTTATTTTCTGCAATCTTTCAAAACTCTTGAGACGATTGTCGGGAATTTGCAAAGTATTTGCTTCAGGAAGTGCTGTCAACGAGCGTCCGATTAGCAAATGTGCTGGTGTTAAGGCCGCAAAGTCGTTGGGATCATTAGATAACGGACATAAGGGACGCGAATTTAATATTGCTTCGATTTGCGTTAACACGGTGGCGTACTCTTCAAATGTCAAATAACTGTTTCCCACAACTCTTTTGATATGAAATTTGGTACTTTTTATACCTGCCTCCCAGATTCCACCAAAAGTTGGTGATCTTGGTGGAATCATGTGCCATTTTATATTTTCATTAGCCAGTTGATTACCAATTTTTTCATTTTCCTTATTCAGAAAATCCGATATATTCGATAATTCATTTCGACAACCTACAAAATTAGTGCCATTATCGGAAAATAAATTTGATGGTTTTCCTCTTCGGCTGATAAATCGTTTCAATGTTGCATTGAAAGCTGCTGTAGTAAGTTCTGAAACTAACTCAAGATGCACTGCCTTTGAAGACATGCAAACAAATATACAAAAATATGCCTTTGTTATTTTGGCACCCCGCGTTTTACGATCCTTTATCATAACAGGACCACCATAGTCAATTCCAGTATTGAGGAATGGAGAACAATCGGTCACCCGGAAATCAGGTAAGTTACCCATGAGATAACTTGATTGCTTGGGATTGACTTTAAAACAGGTTATGCAATTATTAATGATTTTTTTGCAGGAACTTCTACCAGCCACTGGCCAAAATTGTTCTCGTAGAACACATAACAAGTTTTGTGTACCACAATGAAATAATCTCACATGTTCAGATTGTATTATCATATCAGTCAATTTGTGACCTTTAGGAAGAATTTTTTGATGTTTTTTATCAAAATTTAATTTTGAATTTTGTATTCTTCCACCAACACGCATGATACCATCTTTAATAAATGGATTCAAACATAAAATATTGCTATTATTTTTTAATTCCTTATTATTGTATAACCTTTCGTAATCCTTACATAAAAATTCTATTTGCGCTGTTTTTATCAGCAAATCCAAAGCTCTCTCCATTTCTGGAGGAGTTAAAATACCCTTTGTCCTTTTTTTAGCATCTTCTTCTTTTATTCTACAATTTTCAATGAATCTCAAGATATATGCTGATATTCTCTTAAGAAAATTAAGAGAAGAGTATTTTTCAATCAAATCTGAGATAACACTATAATTATTACTAGAATTGAAAACTGTTGCAGTTATTGAACGTAACTCCGGAATATCATGATTAATAACATTTTCCTCGAGATTCCATTCATTGCTATTTACGTGAAACCATTCTGGCCCATGCCACCAAAGACTCGAAGTACTCAATTTACTATAATCTGATCCTCTAGATACAATATCTGCTGGATTTTCATTAGATTTCACGTGATGCCAATCACTTACATTAGATATATTCTGTATATCACTGATTCGATTTGCTACAAATGTTTTAAACTTATGAGGTTCACCCCGAATCCAATCTAAAGTTATCGTGGAATCGGTCCAAAAATATTTATTATTGAATGATATTTCTAATGAATTAATTATTGTTTCAGACATATTTGCCATAAGTAGTGCTCCGCATAACTCCAATCTTGGTAAACTAATTTGTTTCAGGGGCACCACCCTTGATTTAGCACAAAGTAAATTGGCAGATAAAAATTTGTTATCACTAGCGCATCGAATATAAAAACATGATCCATAGGCCCTTTCTTAAGCATCAGAAAAGCCATGTAACTCAATAAATACATAATCTGAAATTAAAGCACACCGAGGAATTCTCAATTCATTCAAGTATTTCAACTGACTTTTAAAATGTAACCATTCATTTCTAATCTTATCTGGTAGTATTTCATCCCAGGAAAACTTCTGTTTCCATAAATTTTGGATAATGAGCTTTGCAATAACTATGATTGGTGACAATAGTCCGAGAGGATCAAAAATTTGGCAAACAATAGATAAAATATTTCGTTTGGTAATTTGTTGGCTTTCAGAGTCTTTGAAATCTCTTATTGAGTACTGAATAATATCATGAACTGAATTCCAATAAATTCCTAATGTTTTGTTACTTTCATTCTCGCCAATATTCAATATGCTCACATCCAATTTCTGATTAACATGAAAAGATTTTACAATGTCCTGATTACTGCAAAGCCATTTCCTCAATTCGAATCCTGCGGTTGCTAATATTTCATAAATTTCATTCTGAATACGTAATACTTCTGGTATCGTATCGGCCCCTGTTAACAAATCATCCATTAGAAGTCATTTTCTATTATTTTACTAGTTTCCGGAAATGTATCTCGATTTTCTTTCGCTAGTTGCATCAAACATCTCACTGCAAGATACGGGGCTGATGCAGTTCCGTATGTAACAGTATTCAATTGATAACACGAAACCTTTTCCGTTGGATCAGACCTCCAAAATATTTTTTGAAAAGGTCTGTCATCTTTATTAATCAGAATTTGACGGTACATTTTGGACACGTCTGAAGATATTACTATTTTATGTTTGCGAAATTTCAATAGAATTGAAAACAAATCTTTTTGTAAAGTTGGTCCAATGAATTGAACATCATTCAGTGAAAGACCTGTATTGGTTTTTGCCGATCCGTCAAAAACTACACGAACTTTAGTAGTGATACTTGTATTTTTTATAATTGCATGATGAGGTAAATAAAAACCACGTACTCGAGAATCATAATCTTCCTCTATTTTGGACATGTGATTCAAATCTTCATATTCTTGCATAAACTTTATATATTCCAATTTAAGCTCAGAGTTTTTACTTAATTTTCGTTCCATAGAATAAAACCTTTTCAAGGCAACAAGGCGAGAATCACCCAGCATATTGACTGACGTTTTGAAAGGAATATTTACTACAAATCTGCCACTATGATCTCTCTTTGTAGTTGATTCAAAATAGCTTTCACAATATTTTTCGGATTGGGACATGATTGATATTTTATTTACTGGTTCTTCAATTGACCAAAACTTCGAAATATTTTCATTGATAGTATTTTCAATTTCAGTACTAAAATAACTCAGTGATTCATTGCAATTTTGGCTTGGATATAGATTTCCAGCTAATATCCAACCAAACCGTGTATTATGCAACATTGGCATATTTTCGCCAAGGTCTTTTTGACCTGAACAAATCACAGACCAAAACACATGAGATCCTAATAATATGTCAATATCACATGAAATATCGAAATCAGGATCCGCCAAGTTGATTTGTTTCGGTAATTCTAGTATCGATTTATCAAAACTGACAAGAGGTAACTTATCAGTTATTTTCTTTAAAATTAAACAATTGATGTTCATTTTGAAATTCTTATCAAAACAGGAGATGATAGTGAGATTGATTTGTCGATTAATTCTTGTACTGGTTCGGCCAATACCTTTCACTGTATGATTTATCCCTGTTTGATGTAAATTAAATTTTTTGCAAAGATTTTCAGTTATGAAATTATTTTGAGATCCACTATCAAGTAATGCTCTGCAATTGTATATTTTATCATTTTGTTTTATCTTAATAATTGCTGTCGACAATAATACTTGCGACACCATTGATACAAAACGATTGCTACTTATATTGGTTGAAGAATTGAAATTAGCAACAGAAGCAGTAGAAACGTTGGCGCTTCAATTGATAACCCTTTCAGTGTTTTCTAGGTTTGCAATAGACTCGTGGCCAACGTCCTTTTCTTCTTTATTTGAGTTTGATTTGATTTCACATAGATTCAGATGCAGTAAAAAATTATGTGGTTTATGACATTTTGAACATCTGTTCAATTTGCATGTCCAAGACGAATGATTCGATTTCAAACAATTCAAACACAAATTTCTCTTTTTTACTTCAGAAATTCGTTGCTGTATACACAACTTCAAAAATGAATTACACTTATAAATTGTATGCGATCCATGGCAATAACCACATATATTTGATGCATCACTTGAAACGAAACTGCTTGAATTGCCAGAATATCTTTTCTTTATAACTGGAGGTTTATTTTTCTCAAGTTTACTGGTCTCGATTTTTTTTCGAGAATTTCACATTTAGATTTCATAAATTTGTTCATATCATTCATTGTGGGAAGTTTTTTCTCATATTGATACGATTCCCAGTCTCGTCGGGTTACATTATCAAATTTATTAGTCATAATATAAATAATCAGACGATCCCAGGAATCAGTATTTTCACCCAAAGTTTTGAGTGAACGTAAATGTTTCGTTGTAGAATCGAATAAATTTCTGATGTCGATATAATTTTCATCATTGACTGGCGGATGCTCAAAAATTGCCCTGATATGGTTATGTATCATAAGATTTTTGTTTTCAAATCTATCAGACAGAATTTGCCAGGCATTCTGATAATTTTCTGCAGTTATATCAATAGATTTGATTATTTGACACACTTCTTTTTCTAACGATGACTTCAAATAGTAAAATTTTTGAATATCAGATAATGTTACGTTTTCATCTACAAGAGCTTTGAATGCATCCCTGAACTCAAGCCAATTGTCATATTTTCCATCGAAACTTGATAATTGGGAGTTTTACAAGAGAGTAATTGTTTTCTGCATTAGCATGATTTTGTGACGTATTTGAAGAATTACCATCTATCAAAATATTCGAGTCCTTATTATGATGGAAATCATGACATAATTTTTTTATTTCAGTAACAATGTCAAAATATGACTTTTCGAATTGATTTCTCACTTCTTCGTCATCAGCCGAAGGGAATGATAATTCTTTTTCCGTTTGAATGGCATCAAATTCATCCCAACAACTCTCAGTCTTTTCAAGTCTGAGAGTTAGTTGTGTGATCATATTTTCATTCAAGTTTTCGAGATCTAAACTATCGTAATAAGTTTTGAGTCGCGTTATTTTACCTCTAATCTGCCCTCGTCTCGATTTCAAAGCGTCCGCCATCGTGAAACGCAATCAAAGTTATGAAAATATTCAATGTCAAAACGAAATGTCAAGTGAAAATTATTCAATATTATTCAAAATAGTGAGGATACGACAGGAATACGACCTTAACTACTGTTTCACTGCTCCAACCCTCGGATTATCTGCTACTGCAACGCTTGACGACTGACTTTGCCAATACTTATTTGGATATTGAATTTCCTGAGCAATTATCGGAAATATTACTCAATAATCCGGTTCGAATTGACCAATGTGGTGGATATCATAGATTGATTCAAAGTGGACTGTATATTGATGGTTTTAATCTGAATATTTGTATTGACAATTTTTCCCATCTTATAACAGAAGTCAAAAAGTATCTTTCACAATTCTTGCTACCATAGTAATACGATAGAAAATTAAATATAAGGAGTAATCTAAAAACCGTTCCAACACAATCACCATACAGGATAGGCCAAAAAATATAAATTTCGTTCAAGAGTAAAGTACCCTTATTTCAGAAAATATAGAAATATGTTGAGGAGAAAAGTTGCTTGGAATTAAAAGTTATGTTCAGATACGAAGTCATGGCCTGCTATTCGAATTTTTTTTTTCTTTTGGAAAATTTTGAATTACCCCCGTATGATACGTATTTTTACTTTTTTGATTCAATATGTATTTGGAGTATTTCTTATCAAATTGAAGTGAATTTGTATAATTTACATGGATTTGTATTTTTTTAGGTGACCGTCAACTTCTTGTTTGTTGCAACGATATTTAACAGAACTCTAAAATAACACAAATACTTTTTTTAACGAGGCAAAAACTTTCCTAACTACATAAAAATATTTGTGTTATTTTAGAGTTCTGTTAAATATCGTTTCAACAAACAAGAAGTTGACGGTCACCTAAAAAAAATACAAATCTATGTGAATTATACAAATTCACTTTAATTTGATAAGAAATACTCCAAACATCTTGATTGTAGCTACTTCAAATACACATTGAATCATAATAGTAAAAATATGTATCATACGGGGGTAATTCAAAATTTTCCAAAAAAAAAAAAATTTCGAATAGCAGGCCATGACTTCGTATCTGAACATAATTTTTAATTCTAAGCAACTTTTCTCCTCAACATATTTCTATATTTTCTGAAATAAGGGTACTTTACTATTGAACGAAATTTATATTTTTTGGACTATCCTGTATGGTGATTTTCATAAAGCCATTTCAGGTACACTTGGTATAGTTTTGGAACATGCACCAACTTTTGTCAAGAATAAAATTTTCTGAGAAATCGATAATAAAAAAGTTTCCCATTTGTTGCAGACTTAGTGGACCACACTGTATACCTGCGTACGCCTGCGCCTATATGGAGAATCTTCGAGATAGACCTCGATGATGTGTATCGAATTCTCCTCGCCACTTCGTCCTCTCATATTATTCTGCAATTATGACTGACAGAGCCGGCGCTAGGGCATTTCGTAACAATATTTTTTTGATGGACAAATTTGAGATATACGAAAATTTGCTGACAAATTGAATGTGTTCCATCAGAAGGTTCTTTTTTTGAATTATCGCAGCAACCTCTCGGGTTAGATTGGAAATCTGCACTTCTACACTTGTGTACATTCCAATATTAATTCCTATTTTTTCAGATTGTGGTAGGTTAAGAACCCAAGAGTGCTACAAGAAAGTATGGAATTTGTTGAATCACACCACTACTATTATATTTATTTGTGAAATTGATGATCACACCTCCGAGATGGAAGTCAATTGTTGTGAGTCATTATAAAATCAGAATTTGAAATTTCAGTTTCCATCAAAATGAACGTGAAAATGCCGTGACATCAATGAATTATAAATATTTATATTTTTTAAATCGAACCTGATTTTCAAATTATGATTCTATAGAGACACTATTTTTGATCTCTTATTCTAAGAGCTGACAACAGGTCAAGCAACATACCTCTTTCCAAGGAGTTTCTCACCTGGAAAAAATTCGATTTCTCCCTGTAAACCAAATGCCAGATAGTCAGAAGGCAGTCTGGAAGATTAACGGGTGGCTGGGAATTGGAAGTTGCATTTTTTTCTAATTATCGAAGAGTAGGGCTTAAACTTCGTGACAACACCAGAGAGCATGAAAAAATATGGGAGAAAAATTGTCAGAAGGCTAAAAGGAAGATGAACGGGTGTCAAAAGCTATCAAAGTGAAAAAATCGGAAAATTCACTTGTCAAGGAAACTTCTGACGATTTGGAGTTGCATTCTACTCGTCTACACCATTGTTCATGCATAAAGTCAGGAGTTGAAGGGGAAATAAATGCAGACAATAAGGCAAAGAGCAAGAGAGTATGAGAAAATTGTCAGTTCATATGCTACTTTTCTTTCGAATCAAATGGCGAAACACGCGTCGAGTGAAAATAATATCAGTTTGGTGATAAACAATCTACCAATAACCTATCAACAGAGAGTCTTTATTTTTTTAATTTTTCCTCTATCATAAAAGTTTTTCAATTCGGAGAATAGAAAAATCAAAAGAATATAGCGTTTCAAATTAGAGTGTTCTTATCAAGTATGGTTTGATATCCCAAGGATTTTCTAATGATCACACGTTGAAAGGTAAGACCTCGTTAATTCTTGGATCGCACAAATTTCAAATGCCGAGGTTGACGTTAACTGGCCAACGGAGAAACCCACCCCAAAACCCATCTGCATTTCTCAATTACAAAGGGAAAAATCATAATGCAAACCATTCGGACCCATCTTCCTTTCATACAGTCATACAATCGCGTACTAAGATGTAAAAATCTGTCGCTCACCGATAACTGCAATGATCACATTTATCACATTAGCCAAAGAAATATTTATATCAAATATGCTTCCTATAAATATTTTTCGAGGCGGCGGACGAATATTCGAATTCTCCACATACTCTCTAACAGCACTTTTGAGTTTTTTGAAGAATTTCCCAGACATTATACTGTTCACCACAAACACTATTTCACAAAAAGAAGATCGAAATAATATATATGTGAGGTGATGGATTAAACTGTTACAGATATCTTTATTTGCTATTGTGACGTGAGAGATTCCACCTGTGATTCATATGTTTCCAGAAGTTATTCATTTCAGTTATCTTATTCAAATTAGTTCAATTAGTTTCAGCATAAAATAATTACAAATTGAATGCGATACAATAAAGAATGTAGATAGTTCCGCAAAATCCCTTGAAACTTCGTCACAGTAGAGTCTACATATATACAAATGCTTTGGTCTTTGTTTCATTCAAAAGGACCAAGAAGTTGGAATTTAACATACATTTAAATCTCTAGAAAACATTCAATCACCCGCGAGAATGCTCAGTCTCTGTGTTACGTCATAGGTCAACATTCTCTCCGCCGGCTTACTAGGTAACCTTTTGGTCTGTAGTTTTAATAACGTACTTTGTGCTGATGGAGTCATAAGTGAATTGTATTTTATTTTGTCTGCATTTGCATTATACTACTGTTACTTTCATATTGTATATTCAATGGCATGAATGAAGAATTTGGAAAAGGTCTATCAGATAATCTACCTAATTAGAAGCAATCTTGGTTGATCACTACTTAACAAAAAATAGCTTTTATCCATTTCTTTGGCATTAGGACATCCATTGAAACCATAAACAACTTTTCCATGGCATTGGTGGTTGTGCTTTTCATTTTAGAACAACACTTGACTTTCTTGTATTTGTATTTTGTTATTTGCTCTACAGGATTAGAAACGCTCAAAATCAGAATAAGGGAGCAAACTTCATTCCTTCGTTTGGAAATTATAGCGTTCAAAGGACAGAAAAAGGGTTATATTCAATATTCTTCTGAAGAATCCTATCAGACACTCTCATGCTTCTCACCAAGTCGTATTCACATTTCAATCCATATTCCTACGGACTCTTCTTCAGCATTTATGCTTTTATATTCGGAGATACTAAATATTGATACTTGGAAAAAGAAGGACTTTTGTATTTCATTCAGGAAAATATTCATCAAAATTATTGTAGCAGAGCTCCTTCGACTAAAAAGTTATCATCATTGCTCGTCAGGTGCACAAGAGCCATAACCATCAAAATACATACTGACCTTTGTTTCTGAAGGTCATATAATTGTTCAGGAGAATTAAGACTTACTTCAACGTCAGACGACTCAATCCTGAACAGAATTATCCTGGATAATAGGAATGGTACCAACGAAGGCCATTGCAATTTCAATGGAAAAATTTCGTGAGCAATTCAATGATTTCAAGAGATTGAAAAAACAGTAATAGTATGTGATAATATTCTTTCATGAAACAATATTTCGTGGGATCTTGCGACGCTGCCCCATCAGAAATCCCATTAATCACAAAAAAAAATTCTACCTTGTTACATAACTACTTTCTGAATGCAAGTCACTGAATTAATTAACTTTTTGAAGCCGAATGATGCTCATTTGAATTCTGATTTCACAAGCAGATATGCGAGTATGAGAATAGAATCTAAGAATTCCCATTATTATTAGTTGATGTTATTCGTGGTATCTTTCATACTAGACGACGACATTGACCTCGAAGTCCCTCGACAAGTAAGCCTTGTTACTTACTCACTACAATACATCTCAGAAGCAACATATGGCTATTTGCGGACCCGTCATACACGAAAAGTAGCTTATTCATTACGAAAAAAGGCAGAGAAACTCTCGAGAGCAAAATAGGAACAGGTGACCTCACATGTTGTTGCACCCCCTTTGTCTAATTTCAAATATCAAATGCTCCTATAATTCTTATTTTTGAAATTATTTCTAAACTAAATCACGTGTCATATTTCTCAAGTCGATATGTTTTTATCTGTATGATAAAAAAAATAGTCAACGTCTGCATTATAACAAAAGGAACACCACCACCTCAACTGTGGGCGGGCTGACAAATGAGAATGTAAACTACTCAAATCATCTTTCGAACAATCTGTTTTGAATGACAAAGACATCTCCATGAATCTTGTGGTTGTTAGGCAAAAGGGGATAACTGTTAGGAAAAGTTCATCACTGTACTGTTGCGAAATATTATTTTCATTAGACCTTTCTGAAACCATATTTTCATGGTTATTCGGCGTACCAAAAGTGGATCGACAGAGAAATTCTTATGGTCTGCTAGTGTCATTGCCTGCTTTTTCAATAAAAAATGATATGTCCATGACAGTTCTATGAAAATCGCAAATTGTTTCTAGTCTATATCGCTCTACGTCATTCTTTTCCAATGAAAATAAACCCACCAGGCATAAAAACTAGTCCCTTGGAGTCGAATCGTACTTGTTTCGATCACCTCTTTGTACATATCAATAATCTATTCAAGTTCTGTTCATGACAGTTTGGTGAACAATTGTGTTCAAAAATATGTGATACCTCCCTTTGTATGAAAGTAAGTACCTACAAATCCTTGTTTGAATCAGCGATATTAGACGGTTTTCACGATGAATAGGCTGGAAACAAGAAAGTATACAGCTTGAAAGTACAAAAGTTGTTGGTGTTGATAAATTGCAATCAATGATAAATACAGATTTCTCGTGAATTTGAGCTGTTTCATAGAACTCAACTAAGGTTCTGTAGGGAGATGGTATATGACCTGGTTCACCTCTACCTTTGCAGATCCATAGGGATGACACTTAGACAGTTGAAGCTATTCATGCAGCTGAATCTCCTAGATGTGACCCTACATCCTTGATATGCCTTCTTCATAAAGCTTGTAGCTTCTACCGGTTTTAACATTTCTTCTTCGATTTTTTTCCTATGCTCAATATGCATCATATCTTCATTGAGTCATGAGTGCTGTTCGTAGGCACACTATTACTATGGAAGCTGTGCTGTTGTGGTGACACTGAGACTTGACAACCCTTCAGAGGGTTCGTAGCCTATAATTATTCTCAAAGGGCTGGAGCATCGGCCTCCTTATTGCAGAGTCGTATGTTACACACCCCGATCAATGAAAAACCTCAAGATATCATTATATTTCAATTCGTTTTGGGATAATATTCATTCAACACTGGGGCCTCCTAGATGAATATCAAACGTACTGCACTTACACAGATATCAACAAGCAAATTGAATGCAGTTGCACTGTTGCACAGCAATCATTCTTTGGTTATGCAACCCATTTTACGTTTATATGTCGAATTGATGATTTGCCCGCCTCATGGCAAAAAGGACTTCGTCTGCTCAATAGGAATGATAGCTAACTTTGTTTTGTCACAGTTCAAGGAGAACTGACAAGCCCTTGTAGCAGTGGTGAAAAGGCTTCAGGTCCGGTCGAAAGACGAAATCAACAAATCTGGATATAAATTTTAGAATGTGGAAAAATGATAGAAAGAATTCTTATCTTCAAAGATATAAAAAAAGCGAAAAACTATATATAAATCATCAGAACATAAGAAATATTCTCCAGAACAATGATCGCATGAATAAAGTAGCAATTGAGACATTAACCCTCATGAATCGAAAGAACACTGAACAGAAATATCAGAAACGTATTGAAGAGGAATTGATTCAGAAAACTGTTGAACTGAAATTAGGTGGAGCGGCAAAAGCATCATTTCAATTTCAAAGTTATTACAGTTCTTTAGACAAAATTCACACAGATAAATGAATTCTACTAGATGTATCTGCAAATTCCTTCTGATAATAATATATTTTTCACATTCAAGTGGCTTTTAGTTGTTATCAACTATCACTCGGTATGAACAGAACAAGGTGCTGATAATGTTGAGATTAAATATGATTTCAATTATTCACCTTTCATAATCATTTGTTTGCTTATCTGGGAATTAGTAAGCTTTTGACTTTATCATTGCGTTGCATAAGTCCCAGAAAACACTGAATATGCAGCACCATGAATTCATTGTGTTTTCTGGATGATATTTATCAACAGAGTGTAGTATCTTTCAATTATTTCCAAATATATGAATTATTATCTTTTGACGAGCAATTCTTAATGAGCTATCACATGAAAGAACTCACCAGCGAAAAGTCCAGAAAAATTAAGTACACTGCTAGTGTTCCTTAGATTTCCTGATGAGTGGCTGTCATTTATAAGAAACGTTTGAAAAATTGAAGGCATTGATCTCAGATACACAACTAACTTTGAAAAGTTTCTATATTCAACTAGTTTGAGTTTCTAGCAACCATGTTGTCACTGGAATCGGTTATTTCAGGTCCAGTATCCCTCAGTTCTCATTGTCTATTGGTGAAACGATGGTGCTGAATAAGAAAAAGTTGGTGATCACCTCAATGAGCTACAACGCTGGAATTTCTCGAAAAACACCTGTGTCTAATATTTGAACATGAAAAAAAAATGACATAAAAAAGTCCACACCACATTGAAAGCTCTTGATGGTTGCTTCGTTGAAGAAGTTTATTCCTCATGGAGTTGGTGCATAGTTCATAAGCCAGAAGGAAGTAGTCCAATGCCAGGTATTCTCCACACAATACGAGGAGGGCCAAATAAAGTTTTTCTTAATAAATGAACTCAGATTAGTAAAAAAAATGATCATCAGAAATTATCGACAATTATCGAGTGCATCAGATCAAGGTAGGGTGAGTTGATTACATGCTATGAAGTAAATATTCCACTAATTTGACCATTTAAGAGTGACGGAAGGGAAGAGGAGGGCTACAAAGCTTTAAAAAAACGTCATATCGAATGGAATTCTTCATTTCGGAATGATTCAGAAAAACGAACAATTTTTAGCCTTTTTCTGATTTGATATATGATTCAAATCAAAACGAAATATATTTTTTTATTCTTTATTTAACGTCGGCCTTTTTCTTCTACCTAAGCCAATCACCGACGCCGGTGAGCACACTTTCCCCAACCGGAATTTTTGCGAACCCTCTGGTATTTCAACCAGAGATTGGGATCTTTTACGAGCCCAACATCCGTGGACTCGGGACCGACGGCTTTACGTCCTCTCCGAAAGACGGCATATCCTCAATATATCTTGTGCTTATTGATATATTGTTTGCGAGCTATGATATGCTATTTTGCTGCAGTTGTAAAGACTTCAGACTCGACCTTTTCGTGCATCAGGTCACATATCCAAGTAATAACCGCGCTCGACGCTGCTCAACTTCAGATATCGGATGACTATCAGTCAACCTGGGAAATATATTATTCTGTCTGTAAAAATCATGAAATGAAAAATCATCTCCAGATGATAATCTCAAATTTCTTTCTTTACAACAGTACTCTTGATACAAGTTTCTCTTCCAGAGTCCCCATACTAGCTCAAGAAACAAAAATTCAAAGAAACATTCACGTCAATAAAATTAACCATGACTAGGTAAAAATAACAGAATGGGGTAATATGAACTTAGTAAAATTTATTTCTAGGAGAACTCAGATATGTCTCTTCTCAAGGAAAACCGATCTATCATTATCTTATATTCAGATGTCATGACTAACTATTCCTACAAAATCAAGTGTCTCGATGCTAGGAATTACGATCAGTGAAAATCTCTCATGAAAAAAACATGTGAGATCGATCGCTAAAGATGCCTCTCAGAAATTCGGAAGTCCTTGCCGAAAGGAGTTTTTCCTGAGGCTTACAAACTTACAAAATTCAAAGTGAATGTTGATTCGTATCTTCTGTCTCTTGACGTGGTGTTCTTTTGTGTGAATCTGCATATTGTAAAAAAAAAATTTTTGTTTTCATTGTCAACGGATACATAATTTACAATGTCAATATTTTTAAATTATAATTACACATTTTCTCCGTTATGGTTGCACCAAATATGAAAAATCAGTATTGCTGAACGGATAATGAAAATCCCTTCCGAACAAGATTCCACACAACCCCCCTTCTCATTAAAAATTTTTGAGTTGGTGCTCATAATTAAGAGGGGATGCAAGAAGGGGATAATATTGTCATACTGTAAATGATTGTCAAATTGACAATAAAAATTGGCCTGTTCCAGGACTTTTTTATGAAATGCATAAAAACGCTAAAAATGAATTCATTCCATACCTATGGACCGCACTGTATATAATATATGTACCACTAAAATGAAAAAAGCTTCAAAGGGATTCGTATTCATGCTTTGGAACTGAATGAAATTGACTTCTACAAATATTACATTCCTCAAACTGGCACTTACTCATAACAATGCAGTTTGGAATATTGAGGTATCAGAAGAACTCAAATCGAAGCAATCTCTCAAAGTAAATAAAATTCGTGTCAACATTCAATTGGGTCATTCACGATTCGTGTTTTTCAAGCGATTCAAGTGGGACATGAGATTATCTTATCAACGCTACATTATCTTGATAATAATGCAGGCTTCATGATGAGATTGGAACCTTTGGTGTAAAAGTTGAACCTTTTTATAGATATCAATTACCCTAAGACCAATCTTTCTGGTGTTAAGAAAATCGATCTCTACAAAAAGTTTCAATTAGCACAAAGTTCGTCTTGTAACACGACGTTCTTGGGAGAGAGAATATTCTTTATTGTCTGAAGAAGAAAAATTCATATCGACAAAGCGTAGCCTATGTTGAAATTAGTGTACAATCAATGATATTGAAATAATTGTATTATCGACATCAACATTGGTTTTCACTCTTTCATGAAGAATTTTCAAGTCGGTTGGTTCGAAATATACATTTACATGAAACAAAACTTCTGATTGTGTGTACAGAATGCTAATTATAATATAATCCATATTCTAACGGTGATCCGTTAGAATAACACCGTTGAACTTTTTCTTTCAAATTGCTTGGTATATGTCCATAAAAAAACCTAGATTCTTCGATGGTACTCTCAATGAGAAATCCAAAAATGGAAAGACAGTTTCGCTGAATTACTCAAAAATACTGGATACATCTGAAACACTAAAGCAAAACATTTTTCAATAACTTTCACTCTACTCCAGTAAAGGGAGTAAATTTTTTAGTAAAATGAAGGACTAATTCGAGACCACTCAGATCAACTTAAATTTTTTTGGAATTTGTTAAAAAAAGTGTCAAGTATCCGAATAAACAAGTTTGGTTACTGGGCAAAGCTCCAAAACGCTGTAAAACTTGGCCAAACTATTTTTTTTGGCCCAAAATTAATAAATATTTAATATCTCGGCCAATATTGAATGAATTTCAGTGAAAATAGGTACAGGGGGGTTTTTTGCCTCACTGATTACGATTTTAATTTCAGAAATTTCTGAAACACCCTGTAAACCGTAAAAACTACCCTTGTTAGGTTTTTTTTTTAATATTTTGATTTGAAATTTGACAGCAGAATTTAATTGGCTTATCATCTAAACATACAGTACTGCACGAAAAATGTTCATTAAACTTATAAATAGAGGGTCTCAATGGATTAACTATAAAAATTTTATGTGATTGATGGAAAAAAAAAGGTTTTTTGGCCATTACTTTTTTTTGGCTAATACAAACATAAAATAGACAATTTTAAACGGACGAATTTGCTCACAGATGAAAAATTATAACAAAAAATTGAAATACAACTAGCCTGGAATAAATGCTGAAAAATTTGGCTGTTCAAAATAAATAATGAAATAATGTTCACGCTGCTGGCCAAAAACTGAAAACGTTTTAAAAAATACACGATTTTACCCAACTTCAGCAGGCCAAAACATAAACAATAATTACCCGATAGGGCCAAAAATGGCTGGACATATTAAGGACGAAGTGTTCTGACTTTTCACCTAAAGATTTTTTTCCAGAGGCACCCTAGCCCATATGGCGCTAAAAAATTGGCATTAAAAATTTTTTAAAAAAAAATATTTTGCCCATAACTTTTTTTTCTTTTTTTAAACGGTACTGGTTGGTCTCAAAATTTTCCCGATTTTGTCATCTTGCAAAATGATAGGAATCATTTTTTTTTGTAGAAGTTATATTTTTCGAGATATTTACGCCAGAACGATCCGGTTTCTTCATTTTTCGTTAAGCATTATTGCCATGTCATATCTCCTTTAATATTAATCGTACAAAAATAAAACAAAAATCACTTTATTTGTCAATTGAAATACTTCATATAAGTAATATATAATTTTTTTTGTTATACTAACAGATTTTCAGTAAATTTAAAAAAAAATTAAAAACTTTTGAATTTTTTTTGCAAAAATCACACTTTTCCTTGCGCTATTACTCGAGAGGGGTGCATTTTTATGAAAAATTGCAATCAATGTTTTTATGTCGAAAAATGATAATTTATCGATTGGTTTCATAATTTTTTTCAACCCCCCCTCCCCAATGAGTTCCACCCCCCCTTCCTACCCTCCGCGCTGTTTCCCAGTTACGGAAGTTGTTTATTCGGATACTGGGCACCTTTCTTAACAAAATACAAGTAACTCCAAGTATCTGCAATTGGTCTCGAATTAGTCCAGCCAGTTTTTACTTCCTTTACTGGGGTACTCGTTCACCATAAAGTTGTCATGACAGTACTACATGAAACATATTCTATCACACAATTCCCGCATTTATGGAGCACGGCACTGAAACATGCCGCTACATTCTAACCAAGAAAATAATTCATCACATCAGTGATTCTTCATCCTCACACTTGCTCAATTCTCCGGAGGACAGTGGACAAGATTCCCTTCTTCTATAGATCTTTGATCATTCCTATCGGACCTGCATGATTTTGATGAAACCATATTAATTACTTTTCTTTGATGTTCTCCTAGATCACTAAAATATTGATGGGTCAAACGAGCACTATTTAGAGCCACCAATATTCCGAGTATGGTTCCTCCCAGAACATCCCACCAGTGATGCTGCCTATCTGTTATCCTGGTTAAGGAGCATACCGTCGAGAATGTTAGACAAATAGAGATCAAGAACGGTTTCGTCAGGTAACTCAGGTACGTTGGCAGTCTTTCTTGTATTACATACTGTAAAAGGAGAAATGTATGAGATTCATTATATTCATTCTAATAATATGATCTTGGAATGAAAGGAAAACACCCATGAATATTGTTTTAAACTCATTTGGGGGGGGGGGGGGAAAGTGTCCTGAAATCCATGTTTCTCTTCTCTGGAAGAACAGTTTGAATTTTTCTAATATCTGTTTTGGTATATTTGCACAGGTACGTAACTGCAATATTAAAAGAAAGCAAGATTGAGTGACTATTTGATCAGATAGATATTTTTTCATAAGTTTGGAGCAGTGAAGAATTCATCAAAAATTGGATAATATGCTTTCCCTTGGCGACGTTTCAAAGCAACTCTGCCTCATTTTGCCACAAGAAATTCAATCTGTTTGAACGTCATTATTTTGTGGTGGATCGATATTTGTTCCGTAGTTTTTTGAGTTTGTAACCTATCACAATCTGAAAAAATAAGAACCAATATTGGAATCTATACAAGTGTAGAAGAGCAGATTTTCAATCTACCCCGAAAAGTTGCTGCGTCTATTGAAAAACAGTTCTTTCTGGATAGAAAAAGTCCAATTAGTCAGCAACTTCTCGTAAAAGTCTAATTTCGACTATCAAAAAAAATAATAAGAACTAACATATATATATATATATATATATATATATATATATATATATATATATATATATATATATATATATATATATATATATATATATATATATAAAGATATTTGCATTTGAGCAGAAGAAACAGAAAATTAAAACAGAGTACCTTTTTTAGACACCCAAATGATCAGAACAGAATATAATAGAATAATTTTAGATTGGTATATAAAACCAATTAGTTCGGGTAAATACATGAATTATCGATCTCATCGCCCATATAACACCAAAATTAACTTCATATTAGGTATGAAAAACAGAATAAATAAGATAGTCCACCCTTCCCTGATTGAAAAAAACATGCAAAGACTATATGATATTCTACTCGAAAATTCTTTTCCATCCAAATTATTAAAAAAATTACTTTATGATACTTCCACCCGAATAGTTGATCAAAATAATCTTTCACTGACAATTTCCAACAATAACATTACCTTTGGATCAATTCCCTACATGAGTCAGTTATCCTCCAAAATTTTGAATGTTTTCAAACAAGAATCAGATATTAAAATTGCACAACGTAATGTTATCACCATAAATAATATATATTCCGAATTGAAAGATGAACAATCCCCATGAATGAAATCAAATGTAGTCTATAGTATACCTTGCAATTCTTGGCACAAAGAATACATCGGTCAAACAAGTCAAACTTTGAAATCTAGATTAACTGGACATAAGAGTGATTGTAGACTACACAAAAAATCTTGTGCTCTCACTGAACATGTTATTGATAATGATCATAACATGAACTTTGAAAAAACTAAGATTTTATACACGGAAGAAAACTTGACAAAAAGATTATTTTTAGAAATGATTGGAATCAAACAAGAAAGAAATACATTGAATAAGAAAACTAACATAGAACAATTGAGTAAAATATATTCTCATCTCTTATATTTGTAACATTTCTAAAATCTCCATATATAAAATCCAATCGAGAAATCATGCCCTCTTAGGAATTCTGTCAGTCAGTATCCGTCAGCATTCAGTAAGGGATGTATTCTATTTTATATATTATGTCGAGTTTATCTATTTAACTCGTTTTACCAGTAGGTTTATACCATTTTTATTTATACATTATTATTTGACCATTAATTGTACATTTCAGCCTTGATAAAGATAATAAAAATTATCGAAAGCTTGGTAGAGTAAAGAAGAGTTTTTCTCCATTATATATATATATATATATATATATATATATATATATATATATATATATATATATATATATATATATATATTAGTTCTTATTATTTTTTTGATAGGCAAAATTTGACTTATACGAGAAGTTGCAGACAAATTGGACTTGTTCTATCCAGAGAGAACTGTTTTTCAATAGACGCAGCAACTTTTCGGAGTAGACTGAAAATCTGCCCTACTACACTTGTATAGAATCCAATATTGATTCTTATTTTTTCAGATCGTAGTAGGTTACAAACCCAAAAAAATACGGAACGAATCCAATCTGATTACAAATTTTCAAAAAAGGCCAAAGAACGGAGGCAGGCTTGCTTTCGAAACGTCACCAACGGAAAGTATATCCAATTTGCCTTCAATATTTTACTTTAATTCTCAAATTTATAAAAAGGTCGATACTTAACTGACAGAATAGTCCGTCAATTTTGCTCTGGAGTATTGCAGTTATGTATTTCGGCAAAAATACCAATTTTCCCAAAAAACCGATATAAGATTCAAAGTAATGTTTTCCTGTCAATATTTTGTGGTGGATGGATTATTTTGGTAGTTTTTCGGGTTCTCAAGCTATCACAATCTGGAAAAATGAGAATTAATATTGGAATGATGCGTGAAATAAAAAACTGATATTCTGAATGGAACACGTTCTATCATTCAGCAAGTTCTCGTAATATGTAAAAAAATACAAGATCTTATATTTATCAAAATACTCATCATTGATTTTTCTGAAACCGAATTCACTTCCGTTTTCGAATCTCTGTTACAGGTTTTCTCTTCTAGGATTCGCTTTTCTATAAATGTCACAATTTTGAGATTCCATTCTTCATTTTATTTTCTCCAGTTTGTAGTAGATTAAAAAAAAGTTGCAAAGGAATAATTGAAAGCTTTTTCTTTCTCTTTCCCAGAGAGAAAACCCAAAAAGTGGATTCAAGGAACCTATAACATATATTCATTTGAAATATAAATCCATTGTAATTTCAATCGAGAAGTAAATTTTGATGGTATCGTTGTTATTTGATGAATAATATCATCAATAATCACACCTTCCTCTGAATTGATTTCTATCATGAATTTATAATTTGATACAGTGAAGCAGAACATGCGTGATCCACTAGAATACCAAGGCGTAAAGTATATCATTTCTGTTGGAAAATTTTATATTACACACCGAGGTGGGAAGTGATTCATTCCTGTCGTGAGATCAGTTAGTTATCCGAGATGCAAAGCGTCGAGGTTAGCTATGATCTCGAGACAGGAATGAAACTTCCTACAGAAGTTTGTTTACTATTTTATTCACAACCATCATATTTCGATTAAAATTAATAAATCTCTGTTTCGTTCTGAACATATCTAAAATATTTCATTTAACGACAAATTACCAAGAACGCGGTTTTCTCAGAATATTCAAGTAGACATATTGTTACCGTGACTACGGGATATAAAATTGTCACTTATATAAATAAATGTCAGATAAAGTCAATATATGACAGATAAAGTGTAAAATAGATGAAATGAGGGCGGGAAATGAGGGTGGGAAGTGAGGGCGGAAAGTAGAGTAGAGGAAGTAGAGTAGAGTAGAGTAGTGTGGAGTGGGGTGGAGTGGAGTAGAGTAGAGTAGAGTAGAGTAGAGTAGAGTAAAGTAGAATAGAGTAGAGTAGAGTAGAGTAGAGGAAGTATGAGTTGTTGCCAATCAGGAGCCAATCAAATCTGGAGCAGTTTAGCAACAGCTTAGCAACAGTAGAAGTGCAAATGATTCCAGAATAGGGCTCCAGGACTACAATGATACAGTGAGCATGTCGTTAGGTGTATCAGTTCAAAATTGAATACCTTCAAACCCTTATAAAACTCACCGATAAATAAACTGCCACATACCACGATACTGAAGAATGTCCTGAAGGAAACGACAACGAGGAATCTGCGATAGTATAAAAGGGGTATTTATCTGTCGTAGTACAAGTGTAATCTTCCACAAAAGTTCCCTTCGTGCAATTTATCGCCGTATCTGGTTGACAGGTTTCGAAGAAATGAGGTCTGTGCTCTCCCAATAAGACTTTTGCGAACGAGGTTATAAGTAGTGTCAAATTGGCACCTATATTTGCTTCTATGAAAATATAAAGGCCAATGATTAGTCCTTTTCTTTCGAATGACTTTTGTCGAAGGATTTCTGTCCCCATCGGAATTGCAATTAGTAGCAAAGTGATACTAACGAACAGTACTACGGGTGTGACAGTATCCCCGTTGTTTTTATGTGAGAATAAAGGATCCCCACAGTAGAATCCCACTTTGACTGGAGGTATGATCCCAGTTTCCGTAACAGCTATAAGGACCCATGCTGGAAAATTGAAATTGTTGAAGATCTTGATGTTTTTCATTGACCGAGAACACATAATCATGACATACACCCATGATGAATTCAATCACTTTATTATTTTTATTACTCGTTCAACATTCCGTTGAATATGTATGTTGAAAGTCAATGGTGAATTTTTTGTAGTGTGAGGTGCTGTTTTGTACTTCTTGGGTAATAAGGCCTCTGAAGTTGACGTTCATAAAAATAAAGTAAATTTAATCATTCATTCGTTATTAAAGTATCATGATACAAATTTCAGAATCATAACAGAACCTTCAATATTCAAATTACTATGAACTACGTTTCGTTTCTATTAGGTATTCGGCATAGTATATTCACAATATGTCAATTTCTGCCTTCCTACAGGTACTCAAAATGATTATTCCATTCTGAATATCTCAAAATAATACAAAAAAAACTCTTACTGTTGTCTTCACCTGATCATTACCCCTCGAAAATTTCTCAGCATTCCAATCTGAGATGACTTCCTTTCCAAAAAGTGAAAATAAGTGACACACTAGTATTGACTAATTTCATTTATCTTTCTTTTTGAAATCAACAACCCAACTGATGGACTAGCTTTCTTTTCAATCATTTTCTTATTTCTCTTTCAGCGCACATTAAGTCAAAGTTCACATGTGGAAGACAACAACTTGACATGCGATTTAATGAATCTGTTTCCTAATGAGATCCATTGTAATACATATTTTTGATC
The DNA here is from genome assembly GCA_032362365.1 of Zygogramma bicolorata. Lineage (NCBI taxonomy): Eukaryota > Metazoa > Arthropoda > Insecta > Coleoptera > Chrysomelidae > Zygogramma > Zygogramma bicolorata. Next base: position 135,409 of record JAVJAQ010004411.1, on the reverse strand, counting down.
CGTTTCAAAATGAGATCCATCATGATACATATTTTTCACAACGATACAGATTTTCAATCAATTGGGAATCCAATTCAGTGGCAAAAGGTTACATTGGGCTGGAATCGGGTTCCAAATGAAATCAGCATTTCCAACACAATATCCACCTCTATTCACTCTATTCACTTTCAGATCAGTGGGATCTAGAATGAAATTTTCAACACAATAAATAATCTCGATAGTTATAAGGAGTCAAATGAATCACTATTATTGTGTTCAGTACAAATATAATATTAAAATAAAAAAATGAATAATAAAAATAAAAAAAATATGTCAATGGGTATCTTTCTAGACCTGTCAAAAGCTTTTGATAGTTTGGATCATGAAATTCTGTTGAGAAAGATGGAGAGATATGGTATCAGAGGAACCGCACTCGATTGGATTAAGTCTTACCTGACACAACGCAAACAAAAAGTAGTTATAGACTGCAAAGGAGTTAAATATTACTCGGAGGAAATTGAGACAGTGGTAGGTGTCCCTCAGGGCAGTATTATGGGTCCTTTGTTATTCATATTTTACATTAATGATTTATCCTTAGATATTGTGAAAATATTAACCTTGTAAATTTTGCAGACGACACAAACATACTAACAGTAGGTTGGTCATTGAACAATCTCTTAGTTATCTCGAATGAAACAGTGGAAAAGGCACAGGAATGGTTTACCATGAACAAACTTGTACTAAACGAAGATAAAACAAATTATATTTGCTTTCGAACAAAAATAAAAAACAACATCATACCTGAAACACTTCAAGAACAAGCACAGACAATAACATTAGCAGAACACACAAAGTTTCTCGGCGTATACATTGACCAAAACTTAGACTTTGAAAAACATATCAAGGAAACCAGCTATAAATTATCATCTATCTGCTATGCATTTAGGGTAACATCAAAATATTTAGATGAGGGAGCAAAGAGAACCATTAATTTCGCCAACTTCCACTCAGTGATGCGTTTTGGCATCATTTTTTGGGGAGGAAGTAACCTAGCAGAAAGTATCTTCAAGCTACAGAAAAAAGCCATCAGGATTTGGCTGGGTCTCACCCACAAGGAATCATGTAGGGGTAAATTCAAAAAACTGAATATAATGACCATGTCAGGGACCTATATATATGAGTGCTTAATGTTCCTGTTTAAAAATCGCAATAAATTTGAAGTGCACAAGATACAACATAGTCTTAACACACGAAACCATAACACTGACATGAAGGTATTCAAGAGACTTATAACTAATATTATAGTGGATCTAGAGCCATACTCTATTAAAGAATATCTGAGAGAATAGATTCTCTTACAGGGAGAGCCTGCAATGAGAAGACAAATGCGTTTTTTAGACAACTAATTTTAGTATTTTGATTCATAAATTTTTTTTTAATATTTTGACTCATACAAATTATTGTTTCAAGTTCCTATATTGAATTGAGAATAGATTTTCTTACAGGGATATCCTGCAATGAGAAGACAAATGCTCTTTTTTTATACAACTCATTTATTTTAGTATTTTAATTCATACAAATGTTTTTAATATTTTAACTCGTACAAATAATTTCAAGTCCTATATTGATTCAATCAATTGTACCTGACACCATTTTCATTAATTTCGATGACTGGGAGATACTCTTAGAGCTATTGTAACTGTGATTGTCATTCTTGAAAATAAAGCTATATTCTATTCTATTCTATTCTATTTATAATTCTTCATTTATTATCAGATGTAGAAAAAAATGTTCCTGCATCTCTCATGAAATTGTTATTTATACTTATAATCGTTACATAATATACTATTATATGCAAGTATTTTCGCTTTTGTTACCAATGATATACAATAATTCACAACCTCATTCAACGTACATAATACTATTCGAGAATTGAAAAATATTTACAACTCACCCACAAGAACGATCAGAGAGTTCGTCACAGTATGCACGGAACATGAAGGCATTTTGCCATTACATAGTGATTCCATATTTACCTAGAAATACTTCAATTAGTTGAAATATATTGATAATATTGATGATATTTGTTTATATTCAATTCGTTTACAAACAAAGTAAAACAAATGGAAAACAGTAAGTTCAATTCACATAGTGCACGACGGATGCTCAATAGCATAAAAGGCACTTTGGATATGAATGAAATAGATAGTATCTCATTTATAAGTTAATCTTACAGAAAAATAACACTTCACTTCCAAACCACGACGAAGGAAGAGCAAACAATATTTCCTCCAGAAAAATAATTATCTCACTGAATATTGTAATAGAAGGCACGGTACATTTCATTCCAAGTAGGTTTATTTATGTGTCGATTTTACAGAGCAGATTTAATCAAAATTGGCTTCTCCGAGAGCGTTCGGTGAATCCAGTGAGAAGGTGCCATAATACATCGATAATTTCCACTGAGTAGCTAAAAAGGAGAGTTACCTCTGAGCGCAATATGCTTGTACAACGCATCTATCAAAAAATAAAAAACAAACAACATTGTTTGGGCATTTTTGGCTACCACCAAAGCATTTGTTTGCGTCGATCATGTGCTACTGCTCGAAAAACTTTATCACTACAATTTCCGTGGACGAGAACATAACTGGTTTCTCTTGAATATATCCAATATATCCATCTATCTAATCTATCTATCTTATCTATATATCTAATATATCTACCTAATAACTTTGAACGATCGATTCGTGTATATATATATATATATATATATATATATATATATATATATATATATATATATATATATATATATATATATATATATATATGTTGTTGTTGATGGGTCTAATTCTCGGACAGCAAGTTGATGTTCGTATACTCTACTTGTCACACGTCTGTTGGTCTGGCCTACATATGTTCTATGACAATCAGAACATGGTATTTCATATATACCCTGTGATTCGTTGACGATTATGTCCTTGGGGGAGCGGAGGAATGTGGAGATTTAATTGTTGGCTGTGAATATCGTTTTTATATCCTGTTTTTTGAGAATTTTCATAAAATTGAATATGCAGGGGGTTTTGGTAGCGATAAATCGATGTAGCTTGATTTCATTTTTAGGAAAGGTGGCACCCGTCATTTTTCATTCAAACAAGCAGATCATATTTTTTCAATATTATGTATGTTATTTACTGATATATATATATATATATATATATATATATATATATATATATATATATGATAAAATTGCCACTTGGAATTGGACAACATAGACAATGCTATGTTCTGGCGTTATGCAGAAATATATGAATTGAAATTCATTCATCGTCAAGGTCTTATCATAGAAAGAATGCTGTGAACCCTCCAACAAACCGAATCAGACAGGAATTTCGGTATTTTTGTGAAGAGTAGTTTGAGTATTTTTTTTACTTTTTTTCCTCTTGGATTCGAAGGCAGAAATCAATATATCTTTGATTCAGAGACGGAGAATATGAATGAATTCAGTAATATATTTCAGCGCACTCACTGAAGCAAAGAACTTCACTCATTGGGAACAAATACTCACTTGGAATGTATTGTTCGTTAACGATTCATATTGAGATATGTGCATCGTGAGGAGTGATACATTTTTTTCACTCTTATCAATTCCCGGATTACACTGAGACACTTGACATAGACGCTCGCTTCACTACCTCATCATCATTTAAACATATAAGTTGATTCATTCCAATTATATATAATATTGGTATTTTATCTACTAGCATCCAATAACTGATAATTTCAGGAAAATAGATAACCAGCATGATTGTTGACATTTTCATTAGACGTAAATTCCATTACGTTCCAGGCTGAACTAGAGCTGAAGGTGAGTACTGAGAACATAATCGATATACCCTGGTTGTGACTATTTCTGTTGGTTATTGATGTGTGTTGATATGATCTGAAAGATGGCGAATTCTGAAGAGGAAGGATGAAAAATAGAATTGGAAGTGACTCACTCCATTCCATTATTTTCACAAATAAGAATGTTAAGTGGTTCCACTTGGATTTTTGTGAAATTTCCTGCCTGCACAAATTGTATACACAATTCAACCTACTCAATTCATAAACTATGAGATTGGAACATTGGTATAAATGTTGAAACTTTTCCTAGAGATCAATTTCCCTAACACCAAACTGATATCAGAAAGTTTCCACTTAATTAAAAAAATTGTAAACGCAATAACAATTTCGATGACAAATATTCAAAAGTGTTCAACATCATTTCCGAATAAGCTTTCCTAGATAACGCAAAATTTTTTTATCTTACCTATCTGATATGAATGTGTGTAATGTTTTTTGGTACAAGTCATTTCGGTCGACTTTGGCAAATTTTCCCTATTTTAATTGCACTGATTCTATTTTTATTTTTCTAAAGTCGTGTACACATTGAATCGAAAGGAACATACGAAATATGTGAACAAAACATTTTGATGTCAAGTACGATCGTTCTAATTTTAATGTTTAGTTTCCGAATAGGAAAGTACAGTGAAATAGTGTGATTTCTTAAACAATGTCAAATGAGAAGAAGGGTCTGAATACCCCATTGTTTCAACGAGAGACATATAGAAAAATATATTGATCTTCATACCTCAGAGCACAAATACTCCACATCAGTTCATTACATAATGAACATGTGATATGAGTGATCGATATACAATACCTACTATCAGTTATCGATTGAGATTGATTGATAGTGATTTCAATAGTTTTTCTATGCTTGCATTCTGTTATGTAGTGTAGACGAGCAAACGGTGTCTGACAAATTATTGGCTCACGCATCATTTGCGCTAGCCAGTAGTGTCGAATTTGTTGTCAGGTATTTCTTACAAAGCTCCTATACCTTTGGAACGTCTAGTAACCTTGAAAAATATTCAAGAATTCTCAAAAGATATCCAATGCGTGGAAATGAACCCTTGAAGATAGTGATTATATCAATGATATCTGCATTTTTTACTTTCAGACTGATGGAGATTTCAGTGCGCGGAGTATCATAAGAGAATATGTCAACGATTAGAACAACTATTCCATCCATACTTGAGTGAATTGAATTTTGATCCGCTCTTATATGAGCATTGTGGAGACATTCTTCATCTAGAGCTCTTAGTAACTAGTATATAGTGAATACAATTCAAAACTGTTGATATTTCAAAAGCGTTTGATCGAGTTTGGCATCGGGGTCTCCTTTCTAAACTGCCGTCTTATGGTTTGCCTCCCCAGTTGTGTGCTTTGTTGAAGAGTTTCTTGCCTAATAGGTCTCTGTATGTGGTTGTTGATGTAGTATCGTCTGATATTCTCCCAATAAATGCAGGTGTTCCATAAAGTTCAGTCCTGGCGCCCACTTTGTTTCTTCTTCATATCAATGATTTGCTCGACAAAACATCTTGTTCAGTACATAGTTTTGGCGGACGACAGTAGTCTTCATACTAGTTTCCCTTCCAGAGTCCCCATACCCGCTCGAGAAACAAAAATTTAAAGGAACATTCACGCCAATAAAATTAACGATGACTTGGTAAAAATAATAGAATGGGGTAGCACGAACTTGGTGGAATTCAATGCTAGGAAAACCCAGGCATGTCTCTTATCAAAAAAAGCCGATCTATCATCGTCTAATATTCAGATGTCAGGAGCAACTATTCCTACAAAATCAAGTACCTTGATGCTAGGAATTACGATCAGTGATAATCTCTCATGGAAAAACCATGTGAGATCGATCGCTGAAGGTGCTTCCGAGAAACTTGGCTTTCTATTATGTGCGAAGAACTATTTCACTTCTCGTCAGCTTCTAACGATCTACAAGGCTCAGATACGACCTGTTTTGAAATATGGTTCTCATGTGTGGAGTTCGGCACCAAAACATTCATTGAGGCTACTCGATTCTATCCAGGGAAAGGCAATCCGTTTTTCTTAGTGATTCTTCGCTCACAGACTCGCTTACTGCATTGGAATATTGAAAAAGGGTCGGAGACTTGTCTCTCTTCTATAGATACTTTCCCGGTCGATGCTCTTCCGAATTGTTATCGATCGTTCCACCCTTGGCAATATCTACACGGATGACTCGACGAGTACAGAATTACCAAACCTTTGTTGTGAATTTGGAGACCTGTCGAACCTCTCTTGCTCAGGGACCTTTTTTCAATAGAACAGCTGAGCTTTGAAACTCCTTGCCGAAAGAGGTCATTCCAGAGGCTTACAAACTTCAAAAATTCAAAAAGAATGTTAATTCGTATCTCCTCTTCCTTGATTCACGCGTTGTTCTCTGAACATTACCGAGTTTCCGTTTCGTGCGAATCTGTATATAAAAAAAAACGTCGATGAGGACATAAAATCAATACACTTGTACCAATCCATTGATGGAAATGCATTGGAATGTTAATCTTGAATTTCATATTTGGCGCCTGTTATTCTTTGGCATTTAGTTGGCAGCAGTCTCGATGTAGCCGCAATTTGTTTGAAGTTTGTTACTTACCAATTGACAATTGTCATTCATAAGTGACAGCTCTGTGTTTTTGTCTTTTTAGTACTTCAAATTAGATAATCGTGATCAAAAACTGTCTCTTTTGATGCTCCCATAGAAAGTATTAGTTTGAGGCTACTTGTAAAAATTCCAAAAAAGTTGAGAACTATCACTGCCACGAGTTGGTGACATCATCGATTAGTTATTTCGAAAGAGATAAATAATGTCCCTTAACGGCTGTAAGAGAGTCAAATTGAATACAACTCAGTAAATTATATTTATAATCTACAGTAGATATTCTTTTCATAGTGTTGTAGCAGATAATTCGAAGTCAAGTACGTATACTGTCACTGCAATTTCCCGAAACATTTGAGATAACGAAGCTCACAAACCGCCAAGAGGATAACAAATTGCAATACTGCATTTAGGTGCTATGCCTAACAGTATTTATAATATGTAGGAACGCAGTGAGTATTTGCAGTTTCTAAATATGGAAAAATCACAATTTTTCAAAAAAGTTCAAATATAGCTATTCAAAATATATAATTTGAACCTTCAGAAGGGCATATAAGGAGAAAGCATCAACTAAACTACTCCTTTCAACCACATATTCTTGTCCTGTATGTCGTGTATTTCCTTTGGGTAGATTTGCTTTTCTATCGATGGTGCAGAAAGTTGCTAATCACTCACTAAAAACCAATTCAATAAAACTACGAATGTTTCTGCAATCAGATTCAGATAGTTCCCTTGGATTTTGGCCACTCCATTCTTCATGATGAATTTAATGTCTACTGAAACATAATTATCAGTTCAATGGTCTGGAAAGGATTCAGATGAGAAGAAGGTCAATTAGATTATGCAGGAACCCAGGAATATTCAAAGTGAATTGATGGAACATCGCAACATTATCCTTTACTTCATTATCATATATTTACATTCCATCAAGCACTGAACTGAGTTTCTTTCGTTGATTGAATTCACTAAGATTGAGATCGTCGAGACGTCGATGAGCCAGCCGAGTAGTATTCAAAGCCACCAGTATCCCAAGAATGGTCCCTGCCAGAACATCCCACCAGTGATGCTGCTTATCGGTTATTCTTGTCAGAGAACAGACCAAGGCGTAAGTGAAGCAAACACAGATCAGGAATATCTTCAACAGAGATGCAATGTGCTTGGGCATCCTTTCTTGTACCACGTACTACAAAAAAAATAATATTGGGTTACGTTCTGTTGATGAAACAAGTGGGGATTTGAGTTTGGTGATTTTTTATTTTAGGTGTTATATTATTGTTCTAATGATAATTCAGTTATTTTATCAACGTTCGTTGCCTCAGAAGGAAAGCAGATTTCCCTGCTGAAGATAATACATAATTAGGCAATGGCTTCTGAAAAAACAACATACCATCTTTGGTGCCAATCTTGAACGAGATGGTACTCCAATAGTGCTGGAGTTTTCGATAATTCATCGCATTGATTAATTTTTTGAACGTGGGTGACAATTTTCGATGTTCAGTGGTTTTGGTGCGAATTTCTATATAATTTGATCTGTTCGAACTAGGCGCAAACGTATGATATCAAAAACATTTCAAACCGGAACAATTTGATTGAAAGCACAGTTGATGAAGTTATCGAGATACAGATATTTTCTGTCGATGCAAATGAATGACATCAAAATTATGAACAGAAAAATTGAAATAAATTTCAATCAAGGAATCCAAGATAATTAAAATACGAAGAAATATAAATGAACGGAAATTGAAAGAAAATGATAGTAAAGTAAAAAAAAGTTGGTGAAAAACTGTACAATCGAACCAAGTTTCGAGTTTTTTTTTTGTACAAGTGTAAACTTATCTATCTGATTGTAGCTGTATATTTGCCTAAATTACCGCATATCGAATATTCCCCGTATTCATTCACATATTTATATGAATTATATTCTAAATTAATGTCCATGATATCATATAAGCAGAAATTGTCATTTTTTGTGAGACAAAAAAACAGATGTTATGAAAATGTGAAGATTTTTTACTTTCATGAATTGGATTTCATGACCTATCCACCAACCCAAATAACATTGAAATAATATAACATACGTTTTTTGTCGCAACTTCTAACTAAGAATCATTCATTACCTATGAATCATATATGGAGTTACTTCATATCGCGATTCTTCGAAAAATCTCATACTAAATAAATGCATTAATACTACATGAGAAAAGAGTTAGTTTTCCGCACACGTAATATCAGTAAATATTGTAACATTTCGAGGAAACATTGTACCTGCGTGATCGCGGCTCCCCCAGAATATTCGATTGTCGGAATTTCTCTGGATGATTCTCCACTGTGTGAGCGCCTATATAAACGGGAGTCGCTCACTGCGACCGCAGAATTTGTATAACAGAGGGTTTGTATTAGAGAGAGTTTACCAGAGTGTTTGTTATAGAGCGTTGAAAAGTTAGTGGAGCAGTTCAAGTGATTGTGTTGTATAGAAATTGTGTGATAGAAATTTGTAATAAAAGTAGTTTAGTGTTGTTTGGAGTTTCAATCAACGGAGGATATATCGTAACAAAATTTAAAAAATTAATTTTTCAGTGTACGTCCAACTCACCGATGAATAAATCGCTGTAAACCATGAAAAGGAAGAATGCCCCGATGGAAAGGACAACGAAGAATCTATTACTGCAAAACTGGAATAGTTCTTATTTCTCCTACACGTGAAACTTTCCACAAAAGCACCCACTGTGCAATTTTCTGCAGTATCAGGCCTACAGATGTTGAAGAACTGTGGTCTGTGCTCTCCAAGGATAACTTTTGCTACCGAAGTGATGAACATCACCAGAAGGAATCCTTTCAAACCTTCTCGGAGGACGTGAAAAGACATTTTTATTGTCCTCTTTCCGAATGATTTTTGCTGCAAGGTTTCTGTTAGAACTATCATGGAAAGAGCAAGAAGGGGAGTTATGACGGCGAGCATTAGTGGTGTTACGATTTCTCCTTTATCTTTGTACGACAATGAAGGATCCCCACAAAAGAATCCGACCTTTGTTGGTTTTACAGCACCGCAACCCGTAAGACTAATGGTGACGATGACTGAAAAAATACGAAAAAAATTGACAACAATTATTTGATAGGTGCATAAGGTGTATTGAATGGTTAATAATATAGGTCTAATATATGGTTAGTATATTGATGGTGTAGGGGTATATTGAATCATTGATTTTTATTGAATCGAGACGATGTCAGTATGAAATGTACATACACGTATGATTATTAATTGATTCTTCATTCAATTTTTTTGATCAGATATCATTATATTGATATATACTGATATATTTGGCGTACGAATAATAAAGGAGAACCTAGTTGAAATACAAATAAATATACGTATATAAAACTTTACACTAATATATGACAGAAAAATATTCGAAAAAGTACGTGAGAAACAGGATTCTCACCTTGCGAGCGCTTTAGCCAACTCTGCTGAAAAAAAAACTTCGCCCCAGAATCTATTAACACAGTTACATTGATTATTTAGAATTCAGAGAGAAACATTATGGTCAACCAATTCAAAAATCAATTCAGAAGTGTCTCGAAACAAGACTAATTGGGGCAGATAGTACTTAGATGGGTGACCTCATGCAGGAAAAGACCTTGTCGAAAGCCCATACAACTACAGCGAAATAGCATATCATAGCTCGCAGGCAATATATCAATGAGCACAAGATATATTGAAGATATGCCGTCTTTCAGAGGGGACGTAAAGTCGGCGGTCCCGAGTCCATGGATGTTGGGCTCGTAAAAAATCCCTACTTCTGGTTGGATTACAAGAGGTTTCGGCAAAGTTTCCAGTTGGAGAAAGTGTGCTCACCGGAGTCGGTGATTGGCCTTGGTAGCGGAAATAGGCTGACGTTATATAAAAAATTATTGAGAAAACTTCCATTGAATGCTTTCAATTCAATTATGATGTTCCTGGAGAGTTTCAGGAGGTTAGTTACGAGGTCTCAACCCTAAGTCGCTTATATATATATGGAAACTTTTCAGGACTGCTCGTATAGGGCGAAAAAAATAAAATGAATACTTTTTCCAAAGAAATATGTTCCCAACCTTTAATCTGATCCTTTATCCACATCAAAGTATTCAAATCCTCTGTAATGAGTGGAATACAAAATTAAATCCAAGTCTCAAAAAAAAGTTTGTTGGTTTAAATTTTTTTTATTCTTATATGATATGATCTATAAGAACTCTGAAATTAGGTTATTTACTATATAAACGACATGTATTATTTTAATTTTATATTTGAACAGTATGTCTTACCTATGTAGACCCAATATTTAATTTGTATATGTATATTGCTATCTACTCTTCTCTCGAAACAAGTCTTATACACTTATTGAGTACTCATTTATTTACAATCTACTTTCACTTTATATCTATCTTATGATATTCCTTTTTTATATGGATGAATGTATTATTAATAAAAAATTAGAAGATAGAAGTAATTAATTATCACAATGTGAGATTCACGAAGCCATATAGAAATGTACTTACGCACAATATAACAGAAAATATTCATCCAGAAATGCAGTGTACGATACAGTGGCTTTTTTCTTTCACTTCTCGATTGTGTTTCAGTCTGCAAGAAAAATTACGTCCTATTTGATTTCACAGTTGTATCACAATATTTAAAAAACGACAAGCAACTTTGATAGATTGCCATTTTTTCAATACAATAAGCTTTATTTTCTCAGAGAAACTCCATGAAACTGAATGACCTCAAGTTTTCGAAACATGATCTCAAGTTGAGTGATATTGAAACAATTATAGTGTATTCGTCGTTTGATTGGGAGAAATTCTATAAAACTGAATGACCTCAAGATTTCGAAACATGATCTCAAGTTGAGTGATATTGAAACAATTATAGTGTATTTGTCGTTTGATTGGGAGAAATTCTATGAAACTGAATGACCTCAAGTTTTCGAAACATGATCTCAAGTTGAGTGTAATTTGTGTATTTGTCGTTTTATGGTTCGTCTTCCTTTAATTTTTTTTTTACCTAGATTGTTTCAATTTCACTTTTTTGGTAAGTCTCATTTCAATTATCTCTTTAGTATTTCAGTGTTCTTCATTTGAATCAGGTTTTTCGACACGTTTTTATTCTTATCATTACTTTTCGTCTTATTTCTGCTCATTCATTCACTCTTAGCATTCAAATACATATATATATATATATATATATATATATATATATATATATATATATATATATATATATATATATATATATATATATATATATATATATTTATATACAATCTTATTGTTATGATTAGGTTTTCCCAATCTGATAAGCCTGTTTCATAAAAGTAAAAGTCCTGTAGCTACAAGAAAAAAACAATGTGAGTACAAGTAACAAACTAGTAAAAACAATTATTCAGCATCGTGGTTCTTTGTGTTTCTCTTCTAGCTACAAGACTTGTACTTTTATGAAACAGACCCCTGTAGTGTAACGAATCAAGTACCTACTGCGGCTTTCTACATTTTTTACATTCATTCATTCATTTCCCAAGAAACATACTTTATGTTTATGGTAGGGAAAGAATTACAAATTGGAATACTTTCAAACATCACTAATGCAAATTCAAAAGTGTGGAAATAGTAAAAATGTTAATGTAAAACCAGAAATTCCAATCTACGATAATAAATATTTTTTTAAATCGATTTTGAATTTCAGTTTGCCACGAGATTTCAAATAATTTGGTAATTTGTTGTAATATCCTATGCCTTGAAAATGAATACATTGTCGACCTAAACTTGTTTTCATATTCATAACTGACAAATTGTTCGAATGCCTTGTAGACTGGTTATGGTGGTTACTGACAGGTTTTAAAACTAAATTTGAGTGTTTAAAGTGTGTGATTTTTGATCTGATGAAAGAGTACAGATTTTGAGTTTATGAAAGGGGTAAATATCTAGAAATCGTTTTAGTTTGTATAAGTTGACTGTAGGTTCCTGGTAGTTTAATTTGTAAATACACTTGATAATTATGTCTTGTAAAGTTGTCAATGGTCTGATCATATTTTTTTGTCGATCCCCAAACAGAAACCAAAAACAGAATAAGAATAAATTAATTTCAACGGTGAACATTTCATAATTTCGAATAGAATACGACTGAAGGTGATACTTTTTGCTCTTTTTCATTGATAAACCAAGATATTTAAAATTGGAGAATACTAGATATTCACTTTTTTGAAAATAATTGGGTATTTCAAATTAATGAAACTAGATATTTTTGTTACAAACATGAAGGAAGATTTTTCAGGATTCAATGTGAGCTTATGTTTCGCAAGCCAAGATGAGATGTTTTGATTTTTTGTAAACTATATCCATCATATATTGAGGTTATATCATCAGCAATCATTATGACTCCCCCAACTAGCTCTGAATCCGATAATGAGTTTATATAAATGAGAAAAAGAACAGGTCCAAGGTTTGATCCTTGTGGAACTCCACAAGAAACTGTTTCAGGCAATCCTTTACTGTATTTCATGAATACAAGCCGTTGTCTGAAAAGAAGATAATTTTGGAACCATTCATAAGCACAGCCTCTCACACCAATTTGAAACATTTGGTGATCAACTTTATCGAAAGCTTTTCGAAGATCAAGCGACAAGATTTTTAACCCGAATCTATATGGAGTTGAATTTGGGTAATTACATCAAGTATTGCAGACTTTGTCTCGAAGTGAATATCTTATATTAATGTTTTTCAACTGGTTTTGTATTTTCTTATAACAGGAACAAAACTTACACAAATTATCACTCAAATCGATACAAATATCACCCATCTTAGAACAGTATGAGGGTGAGTTTCTCTCGCAATAGTTCCACAAAACTATAACGCTTTTCATTTGATATCATCTTCCACAATCTTAATAAAATATAATGAGGTAAAGCTCACATTTCGGATAGGCAGTTCTTCTCTCATTATGGAGAAAGCAGTAATGTTTTTTGATTGGTACAACTATGCATGAAGAACACATCAAGACTAACAGTCATCAGTAACAAAAGCTAGGTTAGCGTAATTATCAATGTTTACATAGGTTTAACGGAAATAATCTCAAACTTCCCAGATAACAATTCCACATTTCCAGTATATACTTCTAATACGGTTCTTCAGAATGAGCATAAGTGCCACGAATATGGATTATTATCATTCGGACTCGAATAGAATGTTCTACGCACATGTAACCGAACATCAGTCATCTGTCCCATATATGTTACCGGTATGGCATATACTTAGGATGAACTTTTTCCATAAAACCGTAATGTGCTTCTCAACACATGTGAAAGGAAAACTGTCAGGAAGGATTCGAACGCTGTCCATCAGATCATATTTTCTTGAGTCATCATCTGAGCTACTGATGTATATATTTCGATATACAGGGTGTCCCAACGAAAACTTTCCACACGGATTTACTGGGAAATGACAAATTATTTTCGGAAACGCTGAAACACGTCGATTTTGATTTCTAGGGGTACACATGTTAGTAATGGATTTAATCACGCAACTTCATCCCCCTGACAGGGGCGGCTACCCCATTGCGAATCATCATAGGGAACTTGGGTCGAGTGATACATCATCTTAAAGCTCTCTTCATTCTCTATCCAAACGTTTATATTTTTTCAAAATCGAATGACTGGTACTTGAGATTAGTGTGGTAATAGGTTTAATTTAAATAATCAATATAGTACCTGTTCTTATCGAAATTCAATTTATTAATTGCTCGAAATGAGCCCCTCCTACCTCCATACAATGATAAAGTCTACTTTCGAAACTATTACGAACGTTTTCCAATACTTCTGGAGTTATTCTGCCGCACTCGTTCACAATTCGACCACGTAGATCCTCTAGTGACTCTGGCGGAGTGGCAAAAACTTTGCTTTTGAGATGCCCCCATAAAAAATAATCCAACGGGTTGAGGTCCGGTGATCTAGCTGGCCACTCAATTGGTCCTCGTCGCCCTATCCAATGATTGGTATATCGTTCATCCAGAAAGTTTCTAACCGCTACTGCATAGTGAGGTGGTGCTCCATCTTGTTGAAAATGGAGGTTGTCTTCCGAATAATCTCCATCGTTTTCGATAATATCCGTTATCATGGGATCGATGGCATTCTCAAGAAGATGTGAATACATTTGTCCATTCAAATTATCATCTATAAAAAGTGGTCCAATAATATTTTTGCCAAAAATACCACACCAAACATTCAACTTCTGCGGAGTTTGTGTGTGGACCTCACGTATTAACCTGGGATTGGTATCGCTCCAGTAGCGGCAATTGTGACGATTCACGTTTCCATTAACAAAAAATGTACTCTCGTTTGAAAAACAAATATTGAAAAGCAAATTGGGATTTGTTCTCAGACGCTCAGACATTTCCTCATAAAACTATTGACGTCTGTCAAAATAGTCTTCGTTCAGTTCATGTACAAGTTTGAGTTTGTATGGATGGAATCGATGTGACTTGAGAATTCTCTGAATACACGATCGCGCTACACCTGAAGCTTCGGCCAAGCGTCGAATACTTTGAGTATGATCCATAGCCACGTGTCCCAAAACCGCTACCCCAACAGCCTCGTTCCATATCCGACGTTCAGGATGATGTTTCTGGTTTCCCACAGACCCAGTTCTTTCGAATTTCTCAATCAACGTTTGAACATAGGTATGAGATGCATTTTTCCCTGGATGCCTTGTATTGAAAATTCTAGCTGCAGCTCTTAGACAATCATCATTTTTGTAGTAAAGTTTCACTAACTCAATTCATTCTTGTAATGCGTAAACCATTTTCAGGAAGAAACTTAACTCACAGAATACGAATCAAATGATATTTCCATAAGAACCATGCGAACTGTGAATTCATTCTGAGAACATACACGCAGGCGAACTATAAAAAACAGGTATTTTTTGTCTATGAAAAAGTCCACAGAACAAAAACTAAGAAATATGGTTTCCGGGCTTCAGTGCCGTGGTCGGTTCACCTCTGTGGAGGAGGTTCCTTTGGACGTTTCGCTCACAATTGGGGTGAGCATCTTCCGCTTGTAATGTTGTATTCGCGAATAGCGACATAAAACTGATACTTGGTTGAAAGATCTTCGCAATTAATAGTCCCAGCCTGGTTACTTACTTTGTTTTGACTAATTTGTTTTCGTTTTTCTTGGGGTGCCTGGGTTCCCTGACCGGATGGGATGTTGCCATTTTCTATCTGTCCACTCATTGAATCTTAAAATAGTTAATAAATTGAATTTGAATAAGAACAGGAAAGATATTGACTATTTACATTGCACCTGTCAACAATACTAATTTCAATTACCATTCATTCGATTTTGAAAAAAATTAAACACGTTTGGATAGAGAATAACGAGAGCTTTCAGATGATGTATCACTCGACCCACGTTCCCTATGATGATTCGCAAGGGGGTAGCCGCCCCCGTCCGGGGGATGAAGTTGCTCGACTAAATCCATTACTAACATGTGTCCCCCTAGAAATTAAAATCGACCTGTTTCAGCGTTTCCGAAAATAATTTGTCATTTCCCAGTAAATCCGTGTGGAAAGTTTTCGTTGGGACACCCTGTATGTATTTCGCTATGGAAAAGGTACTATCAGTGTCGTTTCATGAATAGTCGGTGGGGTTCAGGCAAAGGCATTCTTGAACTGTTTAGTTTTGGTCTTGTGAAATGTATACCTACTAATATTATGAAAAGGTTCGTTTGTAACTCTGGTTGTAGGGGTAGTCTTCGGAAATACTGATCTGATCACGAAAATTCTTCTGCTCAGAGAAAGCTACACTATTCAGTAGTGATATAGGTTTTATTTTATCAAGATCTAACAAAAAAAGTCAAGTGTAAAATCATAGTATATGAATAGAAGAAGAACAGTGAAGTCTTTGGTACTATAAAGTGTTTTATATATATATTAATATAAGAGTGTGATTTTGTTTTTGAATATTTTTATTTATTTAGAAAAGAAAATTAGAAATTGAAGGTGACGTTAATGACAGCTAAATTACTTACTGCTTGTTTCGACGATGCAAGTTGACGCTGCAACTCAAGAAAATTGCAAGTGTTCATGCAAGTTTTTCGAGTTGCACGAATCTTTTTTGGTGCGATAAGTTGCAGCGACTTAGTTATTTCTATGGTGAACTTTTTGCCGCAAACCACAAATATATGATGGCATCATTGTGAAGAATATTGATTTTGAACATTTCAATTATTTTTCGAGACTTGAAGAATCAAGTTGAGTAATGAGGTGATGTAATCACAATATCAATTATAAGAAACGAATGAAATTATATATCAGTTGTGATAATGTAGACGTTCATCTTGGTAACATTCGGTGCTATTTTTCAATATTGGCAATGCAAACTGACAGCTAGATGACATATCTCGCAGCGAGAAGTCACCAAGAGAAATCGCATCGTCGAAACGGGGTGTAACTCTTGTTATTCTTTTGTATAAATATTTGTTTGTTCCAGCAAGTCAGCTCAGTCGTTGCCCAAAGAAACATGCAGTGTCTTTTCTCAGGTTGGGTTCCAGGAAAGGTCGCCAAATATGTTATTTTTTATAGTTATACCAATAAATAAAATTTTCAAATATTCCAAACTCAAATGGTGTTTTTTATTTCATCAAATTTCAAAAGACACGCAATAAATGGTGATATTCCTCAAATGAAATCTCATATTCACCTACACTGAGATACCTTATCTACTAGCCTGCTAATGTCAAGTTTAACTGAAAGTGGATAACCAAAGAATTTAAGTGTTCCAAGTCGAGCTATGAATGGAACGCACTCTAGCAGGATACTCAATAAATTTTAAAGCGTTCTGCTCGGAATGGATTTCGGAACGTTCTGTTGTAATAATGTAAAATTATTCTTTGGTTATGGTAGAATTTACACAATTTTTATTTTTTTATGTATGCAGATTCACACGAAAGGGAAGCCCTGTGATGTTCAAAGAACACCGCGTGAATCAAGGGACAGGAGATACGAATTAACATTCACTTTAATTTCTGAAGTTCATAAGCCTCAGGAAAAACCTCTCTTGGCAAGAAGTTCCAAACCTCAGCTGTTCTATTGAAAAAAGATCCCTGAGCAAGAGAGGTTCGACAGGTTTCCGAATTCACAACAGAGGGGTGGGAATTCTGTACTCGTCGAGTCATCAGTGTAGATATTGCCAAGCGGGGAACGATTGATAACAATTCGGAAGAGCATCGACCGTGAAAGTATCTATGGAAGAGAGACAAGTCTCCGACCCTTCTACGAAGCGAAGAAATCACCAACAAGACGAATTGCCATTGTCAATGAATGTTTTGGTGCCGAACTCACACATATAATAATACATATTCACCAAAGAAAATACGAAAAGCATCAAATAATGCATAATAGTGAAATGAAAAGTTAAAGAAAGCCGTTAAAAAGTTCTCTTGGTGATTTTTTCATGAAAATGAGAGTTTGTTTGATATTCACAATTTCTAGTTCGAAGAAAATCGTTGTCGTGGCTCAGGCTTCAAACGGTTACTTCAAAGTTGCAAGGAAGTTCTCCTCAGATGGTTATTAGGAATAAATACTTTGGATGATGCAGGTGACGAAGTATTCTAGAGTGATGAAATTTTTTAACCCTGGATTTTTTTTACTGGATCAGCTTGACAGGTAAAATTTTCATTTCTCAGCTACTGCTATACTTTTCTGAGTTGATATAATTAGGATCATACTCAATGTTCGTAGATTTAATTACATTTCTAATTATTTTGAAATGCTGGTACAAATTTCTAATTCATCATTTTCTTCCCAAAAAACAATCTCCCGATGCACAACTTTCGTTGCTAAGTGTCGTCATCGGCGTCTTTTCAAGGCCCTCGCGAATTTTATCAACACTTTTTTCACGCACTTTGGTTTCTATCACCTTAACCTATTATTTTTTGTTCAATATTTATTTTTCTAGTCGTTATTGCCATGTTAAGGAATTTTCACATTTCCTGATACCTGCCTGATATTTTTCATATAGCTCTCTTCTGCAAGCTTATTGTTTCTGATTGTTCTGTATGCTTTATTTTTGCTATATGATCAGAAATATTATTGTTCTTTCAGCGAATTTTGGCTGCTAGCTGTTGGTTTCTTGTAGAGCGAAAGAAGGTTGCGAAATAACCAAATTTGCTTCGGAAACTATGATTTTTGATACTTAGGAATGATTCTTTGGGTTTCTATGGCTGTCTGCTTGAATATAAGGTACTTAAGAGTTCAGGTAGAGTATTGAGCTTTTTCTAATGATAATAATAATAATATTTTCTATAAGATTGTTACCTGAATTCAATTTCAATATATAGCTTTTATATTTGAATCACAGCAAAGGTTTTTTCGTTAAACTATTCATATTAAATGCTTTGTTCGGTATAAATTACTGACGGATCCACGCACAACCTAAACCGCTGATTTTAGAGACCTGAAACTTGAAGGTTGTGTCCTTTGTATAACGTAGGAATCCTTAAAAAAATCCATTCCCAAGGGGGTGAAAAACTGTTTCGATTTTCTTTAGTACAAATAATAACCTGAGTGCATATCATATGTTCCACATAGATCAGATGAAAAGAACTCTTGGAACATGTATGAAAGGACACAGAAGGTGTGTCCAAAATTGAGAAACGAATCGAAATCGAATAGAGTTGAAAATTCGCCTCTGTTGGATATGTTCTCTCTTGGCAGTTTACTTGTACCCGAATACTAAGTACTTATCCATGAATTCGTCAATATGATAGAAGTTGAAGTATATTTCAGATGGTCAGATCAAATTTTCGATCACTCAATCTATCTAGGATATAAATATAATTGATAGAGTAACTCATCAGGATTTCCTTGAATATACTACATAACGAAACACGTCGCATTCCTGTTAACATTATAATGGTGAATATCTTACAGGAAAGTGTATGAGTACGTTTCAATATCGATCTTCATCGAGTAAAAACTCCTTCAAAATAACAGTTTGTAGCTGAATACCTACCACAAGATTGTGAAGAACGGCATATTTCTAATAAACTCCCAAAAGTTTCTGCAATAATCAAACTTAATATCCAGCGAAGTAAGTAAGAATGGTTGAGGCCTTGGAATCAGATTCCAGTAATTTTAAATAATTTTACATAGAACGAAGGCCAATCGGAATATACATACGAGGATACTAATGATATACTGATCAGAAAAGTACAAAAACATGTATTTCTTCAATTGATTTTCATACATCTTCATTCTCTTCGATCATTTGACTCTTAGGCTTATTCAGATTTTGAAGACTTAGGTGAATCAACCGTACGGTGTTCAGAGCTACCAATATTCCGATTATGGCCCCTGCCAGAACATCCCACCAGTGATGCTGCCTATCAACTATCCTCGTCAGGGAGCACAACAAGGCGTAAGTAACACAGACGCAGATCAGGAAGGTCTTCACCAGAGATGCAACGTACTTGGGCATCCTCTCTTGTACCACATACTGCAGAACAGATAAAAAGGAATCAGTAAATGGGTTTATTTTATTGATGAAAG
Organism: Zygogramma bicolorata; assembly: GCA_032362365.1. NCBI lineage: Eukaryota > Metazoa > Arthropoda > Insecta > Coleoptera > Chrysomelidae > Zygogramma > Zygogramma bicolorata. Next base: position 115,340 of record JAVJAQ010004411.1, on the reverse strand, counting down.
TACTGGAATGGAAGAATGATTGGAGTTGATAACGATTGAGATTACAATTTGAGATTGCAATGCCACTTTGGCCACGACTTAAAATAATTTGTTACACTCTGACGTGTTAAGCTGACGATGTATCGTTCAATGTTTTTTGCGAGAAGTAAATTTCTATGTCAAAATGATGTTCTAATCATTCGAAAGTTCTCGTTGTGCATGAATCTCTGTCATGTCGTTAATAAACAATTTACACCTTTATGCTATAGAAAAAGATAAAGAATAGGCTTGAGAATATTCTAATTTTTTTTCGAAGTGAAGTTTGAAATATAGGATGACTTCCAGCCATTCAAACACCACTCGAAGATGTTGTTCATTCTTCTGGTGAATCAATCGGAGTACTAGAATAAAAAAAGTTTTTAAAATATTTGAAAAATGATGTCTATTTTCCTTGTCTTAGCGTTTTTATTTTCCAAAATATAAAAACTCCAGAGGATTTTGTGTATTGTAAATTCCACAAGTTAACTAATAGCCAGTCAGTCACAAAAACAAGGCAAATATGTCGATCGTGATGTTGACAAAAATATACAATAATAAAAAAATAATGGCTTGGAAATAAATTTTTTTTTCAATTATAGCAAAGCTGCACTGAGCTGGAACTATTGCAATGAGTTTCGAATAAAATCAGCCTGTCTTGTGACATAATTGCATATAAAAGTCTTCATGTAGATATATTCAAGGATGAAGGGCCAAAAAGGGTAAAAATCGAATACGCCGCTTTCACAGGAGAGCTGAAGAATAAGAATATAAATTCGTTCAAATAATTGAATTAGTAGAAAATTGTATTAGTTCATTGATAAATAATAATATGTTGCCAGCCAACTATAGTACTTATATATTAAATTTCTGAAAATGCAAGTTGGAACTTACCAATATAGCGGATTCACGACCAAGGGATTTGAAAAATGCAATTATTTGTGTCGTCTGTTTTATTGATTGGTTTAGTGTGTGTCAGTATTGAAAGTAACGTATTTGTTTTGTTTCAACTCATCACATAGTCGAGGAACAGAAGGTATAATGTTTGTTACAGGACGTATAGATTGTGAAGGTTGTGAGGTGTGTTACGATTTTCAATTTCAGTAAATGTATTTTCTATGAAATTCTCTGGGTAACCATTTTATCTCATACTTGATTTTATGAAATCAATGATTTCTTCAATGATTTTTTTTAACGAAAGCTTATTATTGCTTGTTCTATCATCAAAACATTTTACTTTTCTCTTTTGACACTTCTATGGTGGTTTGAGTTATAATTGTAGATATCTGTTGTACATATGTGTTTTCTTTCGATTTACACTTGTGTCTACATGTAGTGTTGATTACTTTGTCATTACTTCTACAGAGGAAAGTTCTTCATTATTTTCTATTTGCAATGTGAACTCAATTCTTGGTTATTGTTCTTTAAGGTCTTCAAAAAAAATGTCAAGTTATTTTTCGACCATGACCCCATATAAGAAAAATATCATCGACATATCTCCACCATACTTTCGGTCCATTTGGATAACTTTCTATGAAAGAATCCTCAAAATACTCCATATAAATATTACTAAGAAGTGGAGAAAGTGGTGAACCCAAAGCTACCTCAAATTCTTGAAGATAAAAGTCATTTGTGGATTGAAAATTTGTTTCATCTGTACCTTATGTTAGTATATTCATAATAGAATCTACATTCAACTTCGTTCTATCGATCAGTCTTCCATCATTCTCTAATTTGGACTATACAATTTCTGTAGTTTCGTTGAGAGGTACATTGGTAAATAGAGCTCCTACACGGAAACTCAACAACATGTCTTCAGCTTCTATTCTTTATGAAGCCATACCCATTACCTGATATAGATTTCAACGTCTGGGGCCTATAACACAACCACTACAAGTCTAACAACGGGACTTTCTCCACAATTGTAGTATCTTTTCGTAACACAAAAATGAGACTTGTACAGTTGTGTTACGGAATTGTCAACAATTGTTGACAATTTTCTACCTATCTTGATTGATAAGTAGATTGAGCATACTGGTGTAGTAAAAACTTTCATCGTGAGCGTATATCTATAATTCGACTGTCGATATGTGGTCAAGCGATTCGGAGAGTGAAAACGAAAATGGTCGTGCAGTATATCGCTATCAGGAGAGAATTAACTTTGTCACACTGACAGATGGGCAATTTGTGGAAAGGTTCAGACTTAGCCGCCAACAGTGTGAAAGTCTTCTTCAAGATATAGGTCCAGCCATAGCGAATACAACGATTCAATGGTATGGCTTGTCACCATTACAGAAACTGCTTATTGTTCTGCATTGGTTTGGAAACGGAGGCAATACCATGGAGTATATGATGCATGGAGAATCAAAAATGACCGTATGCAGATGTGTTCACGAAGTTACTGCTGCTGTAAACAAAATAAAATTTGATGTATTAGTTCGATGGCCCGACAATACAGGGAACGTAATAGAACGTTTTCATAATTTGACAGGATTTCCTGAAGTTTGTGGAGCTGTAGATGGAATCCTTATAAATATCGATGCCCCCACAAACAACGAACCTGTTTACGTCGATCGCCATGGGAAGCATTCCATCAACTGCATGGCTGTATGTGGGCCTGACAAGGTTTCATTATATAAGTGCAAATTGGCCTGGAAGTGTGCACGACGCGCGGATACTCCGTAACAGTTCTCTGTTTCGTAGAATGGAAAACGGTTGGAGACCTCATGCAAATGCTGTCATTCTTGGAGATTCTGCTTATCCTTTGCGTGAATGGTTAATTTCACCAACCTATGACGATCCGATGAACCCAGCGCGGACCGCTTTCAACAGAGCTCATAAACGGACTCGACGCATTATTGAAAACGCTTTTGGCCTATATGTTTGAACCACCTACGAGTTGATCCAGCCTTCGCAGCAAATATTTTCGAATGTTGTGCAAAATTGTGCAATATTACAAAAATTGATGAAGATGATAATATGGTATTAAATGGTGGTGATGATGATGATCAAGGTGACGAATAAAACCTCAGAGATAACGAAGCACCTCCACTAGCAGCTCGAGCTAGAGTTCAACAGTTTATAAATTATTTTAGGAAAAATAATAAGCGAATTTCATTATTTTCTTTAACTTTTTGTAAAAATTGCATTTTCCCCTCAAATATAACTTGTTTGCTAGCCATACCTACAAAAATTATTTCACTCGCAGTCCTTGCACTCAACCACTAACACAAAAACACGTTAAGACATGTTACATCACGAATCGCGTTACCGAAAAGAGCAGTTGAACAAATGAATTGTCTTGTAGGAACAACATATACAAGTGTAGAATATTTTACTTGTAGCTACAAGTATATGAAATAATCTTATGTTACGAGAAATCAGGATACTTGTAGCTATAAGCGAATTACTTGTAACTTGTAGACTTGTTACAATTGTAGATTTGTGTTATAGGCCCCTGGAGTATGTACCTGACCAGTTTCTGGTACAGGGATCCAATAGAACTTACGATGGGTCTCAGAGAATGTTATTAGTTCTGTGCCAAGATGGATGGGACAAGCTGTAACTATTTAGTTTTTTTTATGTCATTCGAATTGACATGGTAAAGACTATATCTCGTATGTTGTATTTGTGATCAATTCATCCATCACTTCATAATGACTTTCAAACAGTAGTTGAAACCAATTATTTCAACAGAGTCTTCATGAGATCGTAAAGTACCAGCCCTAGGTGACAATAATTTCAAATGATGAGAAAAATACAACTTTCCATTGAATTGCATAGGAATGTTTGTTATTTCAATGAATGAGCTGGGCTTCCTAAACGGACAAAGTGGTAATTTGACTAGAACACTGATGTAAAAACGGTCAACCTTGGTTGAGGCATTCTAAAACTCACCGATAAGCAAACTGCTGTGTACCAAGAAAACCCAGCATGTCCCGATGGAAAGGACATTGAAGAGTCTTTTACTGCAAAACGGGAGTACTTTTCATTTCCTCTGCATGTGAAGCTTTCTACATAAGCACCCACTGTGCAATTTTCTGCCGTGTCTGGCCTACAGATGTTGAAGAATTGTGGTCTGTGCTCTACCATGATAGATTTCGCTACTGCATGGATGAACCCCAACAAGAAGAAACCTATGAAACCTTCTCGGAAAATATAGAAACATATTGTGATTGTCTTCTTTCCGAATGACCTTTGTCGCAAAGTTTCTGTTAGAACAACAATGAACAGAGATAGAAGAGGATTAATGACAGTTAACATTAGTGTTGTTACGGTTTCTTTCTTTTCCTTGAAGGACAGTAAAGGATCACCACAATAGAATCCCACTTGAATTGGTAATAATCCAGAAGATGTGACGGCGATGATCACGCTAACTAAAAAAAATCAAAACATTAAAAAGGATGCAGAAGTGTGCAATTTCTTCCTTCGTAGTTTCTTGTGTTTTCAACCTACCACAATATGAAAAATTTTTGATTATTATTGAAATCTATACGAGTGTTGAAGAGCAGACTTTTCTAAGTTGCTGTGTTACTTAAAAAACAGTTCCTTTTGGATAGAACAATTACAATTAGTCAGCAACTTCTCGTATAATTCATATTCTCAAATTGTTTTCAAATTCAAATATCTGCTATTGATAATTCTCATTACTAACATCTCTCAAGAATTCGAGATTTGACATGAAATTTTGTGATTCAGGCGGGGCAGCCGGGTGCGATCCATATCAAGCGAGCTCATATAGATTATTTTCCAAGAAACATAAGTCAATGAAACTCAATATCACATCTGAAACATTTCTCAGAAATATATCAATATTTAAAAAATCATGATAATAAATGATATTTCAATCTTACCTTAAATATCAGTTTGCCATAAGTTTTTAATAATTTTGGTAGTTCATTATACTCTGATATTCTTTTGAAATGAATTGATTGCTGACCCACATTTGTTTTCATTTTCATAGTTGCTGAATTATCTGTATTCCTTGTTGAGAGTTTCCAATTATTTGTTACCAGATGAATAAAAGTGCAAATTTTTAATTTATATAGTGAATAGATATTCAGAAGACGTTTCGGTTTGTATAAATTTACTGTAGGTTCTTTATAATCAAGTTTGAACATACATTTAATTTTGTTTTGTGAAGTTTTCAATAGTTTCAGTAAACATTTTTTTTGCTGATCCCCATACCGAGACTAAGTAATGAAGTTTAGACAAGACTGCAGAGTAATAAATGAATATAAAATATTTCAAGGGTAAAAAAATTTTTATTTCGAAGAGGAATCCAATTACTGGAGATATTTATTTCCTTAATATTTCAATATGTTTGGACCGTGACAAATCTTCATCTGAATGCAGGGCCAGAAACTTCAGAGAAGGAGAATATTTGATGATTTAACTTTTGAAATTGCTTGTCTCTTTCGAGTCGATAGGAATTGATGACATTTCACTATACTATTCACTATACTTTTTTCACACTTATACTTATGGTGGTTGGAATATAGTGAAGATGGCTGTTGGTATGTGTTTTATTTCGATGAACACTTGTGTCTACCAGTGTTGATTTCTTTATCATTACATAGTGGAAAGGACGTTCATCGTATTTTCAAATTCCATTGTGAAATCCATTGTTGGTGCTTGTTTGTCAATGTGTTCCACATAAATGGCAAGTTCATTTCGACTATGACTCCATTTAACCGAATAGCGAAAACATTATCAACATATCTCCACCATACTTTCGGTCTATTTGGATAACTTTCTATGAAAGAATCCTCCAAATACTTTATATAAATATCACTCAGAATCGGAGAAAGAGGTGAACCATAGCCATCTCATATTCCTGTAGATGAAAGTAATTTTTGAATCCAAGATATGTTTTTGTGTGCATAAGTATTTTGTGATAAATATCAGTTTTTGTATTTATTTCGATAGTGAAATTAACATTAATTTTTCATGAAAAGATAAGCGATCATCGACCTATTGCCCTGATGGTAGATATGGGAAAAATATACAAAAATAATACATCGAGGAAGTAAAAGTATATTGAGTACAATAAATTGAAAAGAGAATTACAGAAGGAAACATGGAAGGTTATATGTATTTTTCGACTTTTTTAATGGCGAAACAAGTGCAATAGCACTCATCGCTTTGGACTTTATTCCTGTATCACTTTTATCAACATACTATGTATATCCTGTGTATTGTCTATCTATTATGAATTGTGTGTGAATAAAGTTATTATTATTATATACGAACAGAAAGACATTCATAAATACACTAATGAAATCAAAACAAAAAGTAAACATAAATTTAGAAAAAAATGGATCACCCCTCGTTTGATAACAGCAATAAATAAAAAAAATGCAATGTACAGACGTTTGAAAAAAAATCCAAATGACGAACAACTCAAAGAAACCTATAGAAACTACAAACAGAAATTGGCTAAACTCGCAAAAGCAGCTAAAAAATCTCATTTTCAAAACGAAATAAATGAAAATATATAAAAAGGGCTTTGGAATAGCGTAAATGAAATTTGCAATAAAACTCGTCCTAAAACAGAAATAACCAAAATTAAACTCGGAAACAATAATATAATCAGCAATAAAAAAGATATTTCGAACGAATTTAATAAACACTACAGTGAAGAAGTAGGGCAAAAGCTTGCAGACAATATCGAAGAAATAAGTTCTTTCGATGAAAACATTAAAAAAATGACAAAAGCACGTTTTTATATCCTACAAATACAAACGAAGTTCTGCAACTCATTAAAAGCTTAAAACCTAATAAGAGCCCAGGAAATGATGACTTGAATGGTGAAATGTTAAAACAAATAGCAGATTGGATAATAGTTCCCCTTCAATATCTCATAAATAGTTGTTTTGAGAATGGGTTGTTCCCAAATATATTGAAAACTGGTGTCATCAAACCACTCTTCAAGGGTGGAGATAAACAACAGATCTCAAATTACAGGCCAATATCGCTGATTTCGAACATGGCAAAGATATTGGAAAAAGTCATAAAAACCAGAATAACACAATTTTTAAGAAATCAGGAATTGTTATCAGAACATCAGTATGGGTTTAGAGAGGGAAGATCAACGGAGGATGCAATTATAGAACTAACATCCCATATATACAAATCACTTGACAATTCGAAACCGTCACTTTGTATATTTGTCGACCTCTCCAAGGCTATCGATACTGTATGTCACGCAAGACTTCTCGAGGAACTAGGAAGTATTGGTATTCGAGGCAAACCGTACGATTTATTGAAAGCATATCTCTCTGATCGAAGGTTTAATATTGAGTTTTGCAGATGATACAGCATTATTTTACATCGCTGACACATGGCACAATTGAAGAAAAAGGCAGAAACAGATTTCAAAAATATAATCGAATGGTTTGGATATAATAAATTAACTTTAAATGTGGGAAAAACAAAATACCTTACATTTACTTCCTACACCTGCAATCTACCGAATATGAGACCCCTAATAATTGATAGAGATACATCTATCCCAAAATCTAGCTCTAAAAAATACTTGGGTATAATTATAGACCGTCATATGAAATTGGATTTACATATGTCATACCTACCTAAAAAACTGAGAGGATTTTTATCTAGATTCAAACTTTTGAAGGAATGTCTTGATGTTACTCACCTAAAAACAATATACTATGGTTTTATGCAGACGATACAACGATCGCAGCGAATGCTGATACACCAGAGGAACTTGAAGAAAAATTGAATATCCTGAGTTTCGAATTTACAAATTGGTGTTGTAAGAATTCTTTGGTAGTAAATGTGAAGAAAACTGTTCTGATGCAGTTTTATTCCAAGACAAATAGGAAAATCAATAATTTTCATATTAGGGTGGGTGATGAAATAATTAAATCGTCAGATAACACCAAATTTCTCGGTACTTATATCGATGGTAACATGACCTGGGAGTCAGGTATTAATCATGTCAGTAAGAAAGTTAACAGTGGGTACTACGCAATTAGACAATTAAAGTCCAATTTCAATAAAGCACAACTTTTGAACGTTTACTTTGCTGTTGTACATTCCCATATTTCTTATAATATTGCCATTTGGGGTTGCTTCACAAAACTGAATAAAATATTTGTCTCGCAAAAGCGGGTTATGCGGCTAATATATAGAATAGAATACAGAGAATCTTGTAGACAATACTTTATTGAAAATAAAGTCATGTGCGTACCTTGTATCTATATCTACAAATGTATCCTGCTTTTCAAAAAACAAATACAGAATTACAATCGTAACTGTGACTTTCATGCATATCCTACCAGGCATGGTGAATAAATAAGGCTCCAGAAACACTCAACATGTCTGTATGAAAACTGTCCATCTTATAAGGGGGCAAAATTTTATAATCACTTACCTGCCGATATAAAAAACATAAACAGGGAAATCATTTTCAAAATTAAACTCAAAGAATTCTTGATTAACGGTTGTTTTTACAATAATGATGAATATTTTTATCAATGATATGTATTTATATAATCATTTTGTGGTACTGTTATATTTTTATGTATTTCAATCAATTTATATATTTATTTTTTGGTACTGTTATATTTACATGTATTTTAATCAATGATAAGAATTTATATATTCATTTTGTAGTACTGTTATATTTTCATGTATCTGTATGTATTGAATGTATGTGAATTACTTGTTGTCTGACGTATCCTATATCATTTTTTATGGTCGAAAAGGATTTAATAAATTTATTTATTTATACAATCCCAATTAACCTACGGTATTATGGGATGGGGAGGGGTGAGTGATTCACACATAAATAATCTGAACATTGTCCAGAGGAGAATCTTGAAGATCATTTTTGGTAAAGGAAGAACTTATCCTAGCAATACTTTGTATGAAGAAAGTGGTATTTTCGATATAAGACAACTATATTGTCAAAAACTGTTATTGAATGTATTCAAGAATAAGGTGAAAATAACACATGTTCATCATTCACACGATACCAGAGGGCGAGAGCATAATGTTAGAGTTCCAAAATGTAAGAAAGTAGTGGGACAAAGGAACTGCAACTACCTGGGTCCAAAAATTTGGGAAATTTTACCTGAACCAATAAAAGTTATTCGGAGCTATGAAATGTTCAAAAATAAAATTAAAAGTTGGGACAAAACTAACGATCAAAATTTTTTCCAATATAGTTGAAAAATAAACATTGAAGTTTGAATCAAAACAATAATCCCCATTTTTGTGGTAGTGAGTTCTATATTGCTTGATGAGATTAAATTGTTGTTTAGTGTGTTTAGTGTGTGTGTATATTGCTGAGATACTATTCTGTGATACTCACCCAAAGATAATATCGAAAGAACACTTTCACATTAAACAACAAAAATGTATTACTTTTACTGTAACGGTGACTTATATCTAATATTATTTTATTACTTTTGAGTGTTTTTTCACTAATTTTGCTATGTTGTTATTTTTAATGTTGTTTTATCACTATTGTGACTTGTTTTATTATTGTTACTACCTTGAATTCAATTTTTCATCAATGTTATAATGAGTTGAACTCAAGAAGTAATATTAATGTTTCGTTCTATACTTTTATTTTGTATTTCATATATTCAAAAGAAACACCTATGATACCACACACAAGTAGCAATTCTTTGAAATTGTTACTTCAGTGGTGCCATTGTTTATTTACATTCACTTTATACTCCATATGAGCAAAATTGTAATAATTTTTGATGGAAAATGAACATTATTATTATAAAATTAACGTTATACGAGAAGTTGCTGCATAATAGAAAGTGTTCCATTCAGAAAGCACTATTTTTTTAATGCACCAACTTTTCGGGTGGATTAGAAATCTGCCCCTTGTATAGAGTCGGATATTAATTGAAAAATTTCCAGATTGTGACATGTTGAGAATTAAAAAAAATACAGAGAAAGAATCCATCCCTGATAAAATAATTACATTCGAATAGTACGTAACGTATGTAACCATATAAAATAATTCAAATGGATAAATGATCACTATGACATTTCAGTAACTTCATATACTTACGCACAACAAAGCATAAAATATTGATCCAGAAATGATAAGTACAATATAGCGGCGTTTTTCTTTCAGAAGTCAATTGGGTTTCCATCTGCAAAAAAATTACGTTCGACTAGACTTGACTGAAAATTGTATGCCAGTGAATCTCAACATATAAGATGCTTGCATTGCGACATGTTGCTTCAACATGGGCTTATGTATGAATTATAGAATTTTTCACTGAATATACCAAACATTTTCGAAATTCCGAATTAATCTCACTGATACTTGTTGGAAATCCATATTAACAAAAATATCACAGTTTTCTTACTTTCAGTGAGAATTATATAGGTAACTGTGATATTTTTGCCTTTTCGAAATGTCTATTTTGAGCTGATTTTCTCTGAATGAAATTGAATGAATGTGTTATCGTAATGTCAATTATATAAAGTCCCTACTTTGCTGCCTTAACAGGAAAAGTAATACTTTGCTGATTGATATGTCTGCAAATTCAATATTTGCTGTCAATCGGAAAAAAGCATGTTATTCCAAGAACTGTTTGGTCACGCGTATGTTGAGCCAATGAGCTTGAACCCGAAGTGAAAATGGCGCATTTTCTTTCCGTCCGGAAAGCTATGGCATTTCCATGTGCGAAAAAAAGAATAGGATTTTGCCTTTTCTGAACCACAGAAACGATCTGTAGACATATTTTTATCTGCTAGGTGCTTCAACAACTCATTTTTAAGGACGTGGAATGAGCTGTTGAAGGCACCTGCCAGAGAGAACTTTTTTTTGAAATGCGTCATTTAACTTAAGTCCAACACAGATTTGGTGCGCGAAGGGAATTTTTTAGATTTTTTATTGACTCGTACTGAAAGAGAACTTACGTAACGCTCTCATTTCGCTTGAGAGTCCATGCCCAGTATACCATAACCATACAGTAGAAACACTCGCTACAGAACAGCAACTTCAGCAGTTTGGTGATACCAATCAACTTGATTGATGAGCGTCAATGTGTGTTAAAATATTGTATTTTTTTTAAGTAAGTAAGTAAGTAATTTAGTTGGATAGGAAAAATCCTAATATTCACAATACATAGTTAAATTTACAATAGAATACCAATATATAAATACTATAACAAAAACATACACAAATAAATCCATGTATAAATATACTACATTCACTCGTACATTCATAACAATCACAGATATAATTCACAATCGATGATCAATAGATAAATACCATAACAAAAAAACAATACAACAAATAAATCCATATATTAATATCCACAATAACAGATATTCTGAGAGTTTTTTCTCAAAAGCTACAAGTGGATCACATGCTTTAATTTCATTTGGAATGGAATTATATTCAACTAGACCTCGTACGAATAGTGAGTTCATACCTTTACTAGTATTAGATCTGTCAACATGAAAATTGTTTGCACTCCTAGTAAAGTGTTTTTGGACCTCATGATTGAACTTGATGAACTGTCTGAAATGAATTTTAAAAATGAAGATCATTGTTGAGAAAAGCAACGTTTTGGTTACTGATTGCCACTGTAAAGTCTCTAGCATATGAGTTATAGGGGGATATCTATTGCATTTTAATATTAATTTCATCCCACCATTCTGAAGTTTCTGAAGATGAGCTTTGCTGTTATTGTCTAATAGAAATAGTATTGTAAAACAATAATCGAAATGTGGTTGAATGATACTTTTAAAAACGGTCAATCTTGCTTTCATAGATATCTGTGCAGCTATTCTTGAGAAGAAAAAGAGTTTTTTTGAAATTTTTTTCTCTATTGTTACAAAGTGTTCCTTGTATGTTAAATTTTCATCCAATATAACCCCAAGGTACTTTTATTGTTTTACAATTTCTATTTTTTTATTTTCTATAATTGAAGTTTATCTATTTTTTTTTGTCCTATTTTAATAAGAAAATCGTAGCTTTCGTTTTTTGTATATTAAATTTCGACTTATTCCTCTTCAAGTATATTTCAAGATTCATTAATTCGTCATTCATTTTTTGAACGGAAGTCTCCACACACCACTAACTGCCAACAAAGTATCATCTGCATAAAGATTGATAAATTCACAATTAACAGAGCAGTTGATGTCGTTCATGTATAGTATGAATAGTAGTGGTCCAATGACACTACCTTGTGGGACACCTATATTTATCTGTCTTGTGGTAGAAAAATGGTTATTTATTTTCACAATCTGTTTTTTATCACTCAGGTAGCTTTCCAACCTTGTCAAAGCAGTTCCTTCAATTCCATATATTTTTGATTTCTGCAAAAGAATACATCTATCTATTGATTCAAATGCTCTTTTCAGATCAATGAACACTGCCACGATATACTTTCCTTTATCCATCAATTGGTTCCAACTGGTAACGGTCAGGTGTAAAGCTGTTTCACACGAATGTTTACTACGGAAGCCCGACTGGTTTCCTAAGAAGATATTGTTAATATTTATATGTTCAATGAGTTGGTTATATGCTGCTCTGTAAGTATTTTGAATTATTATGCTAACTACCAAGGTGGAAGGCTAGACGTGAATTATCATCTCTCTCGAAATTTGCAAATGGTAATTTGAAAGAAAGCAAAACTAGTGAAAAATTACCATTTAAAGTCATTTATAGTCTTTATTACATCGTTAATGTTGAATATATATATTGTACATATTTGAAGCTGTTGCGAATTTATTTCTTGGTCATCGAATATACCTTTCCAAACAAACATGGACTGGAGAAAAAGAGCAACAGAAAAGTGGAATAGCTATTATAGGTACTTGACAATTTCAGATTATTCACATTTATTTCAAACGTTATCCTAGACAAAACATTAATTTTAGGATGTGAAATAACATGCTGATATGATACTTGTTATCCCGTACATTCGAATTTACCGTCACAAAAAGACATTATACACCCCGAGCACAGAATGAAGGTCACAGAAATTTGAGCCTCGAGAACAAAGGATTGACATTTGAGTGTCTCTACTGTATGGCTATGGTATACTGGGGTCCAGGTAACAAAGAATGGTGAATTACTTTGAACTGGATCATATATAATGTAAGTAGTCTTAGGGTACGTGACGCAATTTTTCCTCACGAAAACTTGCACATACGATGTGTTGTAAGTTAGGTAGTGAGACAGATTTTTTATTTGTTGGTTCTATCGATCGATCCAAGTATGGACAATCTACCCTCACTTGTCGATAATAACTAATTTTTGTATACTTGGGATCAACAACTGCTGCATGAGTGTGTCGCAATAGTTTCTGGTTTATATAAGTAAGCCTTTTCTTACCTAAACTTGTTTCTGTAATCTGTCCATAATACTTTCAAGTAACTTATTTATACTAAACTGAATTATAAAGACATCACCTGCATTTTCCAGAATCAAATGAAATGGGTAATCTAGTCTAGAAGAGGTCGTCACTTTCTCATTTTCAGTGTGGATGCCCAAGATCGCCTCAGCTGCATCAAGTTGTGGCGAGTTCAACGACAGCAGTTTTTCGGAAAAACGATTCGATCAAAATGGATTTCAGAGCAGAAAGATCATTAATAGATTTTGTACGAAGAAATACGAAATATACACCAACTGCTAGAAAAATCATGTTTTGACAGCTAACCAAAACTGCAAGCCAGACAAACAACCAATAAAAATAAAATGCGTGACAGCAGAGCAGCTTTTCACTGCCAACTCATAGTATACAGTGTGTATACAGGACTCCATTTGTTATAATTTGTTATAATGATAACAAACTACAATGTAAAAATTAGTGAGGAGCTCAAGCGTTAATTCATTCTAACCACAGGAGATCTTGTATGGTTTGGGATGAAATATTATTCTGATAAGTGAGATTTTTTCTACAAATAGCTCCGTTTTGCTTTGTGTTGATGTTTCCAATGAATGCTATCTATTTGATTCCATTTTCATGCTTGGTATACAATTTGAGCAAGAAAAAGTGATTTGCCATACAGACAGGGAAGTGATGTTTTAGATGGACTCTTTCTTCCCTTTCGTGAATGAATTAAACGTATTTGAATGATATACACGTACCTATCACAGAATAGTGTTTGTCTTTTTTTTTACTTTACTTCTTTTATAGAAGTAGAAGTGTTTTTTTTATTTGGAGAAGTCGAAAGCTAGAGAAGAATTTATCAGAATACATTGGTTTTTGATCGAGTGAGCGAATACTTCCGCTTATATTTGATTCAATTTTCTCACTGCTAGTTCGTGGTCAGGTCATAACAGTTTTTTTTTTTTGGTTGGCTCTGTTTGTTCTTATCTCATTATGTGAAGTCTGTTTATTGACAAAGGGAAACATTATTCATAAAATTGAAAATATTTCCGAAAAACCTGTGAGACATATCAATCTTCGTGGAGATGCACATTTTTTGAAATGCTAGTCGCATTAGTGACCTCATACAACATTTCTCTTTTAGATTCGACGTTCTCTGCAATTTATCCAATTATTTCCCCGTAAAGTGAGAACTGTTTGAAAATCATAAAATTTTGTGTTTGATGAAATGTTCAGTCGTAGTTTTATGGGTTGTTAACATATTCTAAAGAAAAAAGAATTAAAGAAATCGGAAGCGGATTTAATCAATGGGATTGTAATGGTTTCCAGGAATTGGGAAGCCTTTGGTAGTCATCTCGTTTGTTGAGGCATTGAAGATGTTTTTTGAATTTCTAATTTCTATTGCATCGCAATGATTCTGGGGACAAGTGTTTTTGCTGTGGCAATGGTCTTCGTGTTGTGTGGAAGTCAATTTTGTGTCTGGTTTCGTGGTGTGGTGATGTTTGAAGAGAGTCGAAGTCATGTCCGAATTGCGTATATATATAATAATAATAATCTTTATTTCAAATAGGTACATCCTAATTCACAAATATTAATAAATAGTAGTAGGTTTACAATTCAATGATTACAGCGTTTTTGTACATTCTAAGCATTGTACTTCACCTTAAGGTATTTCATTAGTTCCTGTTTGAAATTGGGCAAAGTGTTACAGTTTTTCAATTGGTCTGGAAGTTTGTTATATTCTAGGAAGCCTTTATGGAATAGAGAATTCATTGTTTTTGAATAATTAGTTCGGGGTATGCATAAGCTGTTACTGTTTCTTGTGTGGTAGCTATGTACATCATGCCTGTATAGAACAAATTGGTCAAAGTATGAGGGAGCTAGACTTCTTATCATTTTGAATATAAATATTATTGAAAAATAATACAACCTATCTTTTACTGATAACCAGTCCAATATCCGAAGCATTGTTATAATGGGGGTATATCTATTGCATCTCAGGAGAATTCGCATTCCTCTGTTTTGTAGTTTCTGTAGTGATGCTGAAGAGTTAGTATCAAGCAGTGATAATAATGTAGGGCAGTACTCAAAATGGGGCTGAATTATCGTTCTGAAAACTGTAATTGATGTTTCGAAAGTTAAAAAATTTGCTGATACGAGTAAAGAAAAACAATTTTTGTGCTATTTTGTTAGAAATATATTGGTAGTGTTGTTTGAGATTCAGACTATTGTCTATAATGACACCTAGATACTTGTATTGTTCAACAATCTCAATTGAGGCCGAAAATTTTCAAGTTCACTGTATTCAAGTTGATAAGATTGTATTTGTACTTTGTTGTCATTATCATTGCTTTTGTCTTATCAGTATTCAACTTGAGTTTATTGATGTTGAGAAAGGTTGTTATTTTTGATAATGCTTGTTTCATTTTATTAACAGCTTCAGGCAGATGATAATCGCTTACAGCAAGCATCGTATCATCTGCAAACAGGTTAATAAATTCAAAATTCTCAGTATGTACAATATCATTCAAATATAAAATGAACAAAAGGGGTCCCAAGACACTCCCTTGGGGAACACCTGTTGTTATATTTCTAGCATGTGATAAAGAGTCATTCACTTTTGTACATTGGGATCTACTTGATAAATAGCCTCTGAACCACTGAAGTACTTTTCCCCTTAAACCATAATATTCAAGCTTCATGAGTAGTATTGGAACATCAATAGTTTCAAAAGCTCGTTTGAAATCAAGGAAAACTGCTACTACATACTTATTGTTATCTACTGCTATCTTCCATTTAGTCAAGGTTAGTTGTAGAGCTGTTTCACATGAGTGTTTTGACCTGAAGCCAGATTGATATTCCATTAAAAGTTTATTACTATCAAGGTAATCACGAACCTGATTATAAGCAGCCACTTCCAACACTTTTTCCAATGCTGGTAATGTATTTATAGGGCGAAAATTGTTAGCTTCAATGGTATTACTGATTTTTGGTACCGGAACAATAGTACTAGTTTTTAAGTCTTTTGGAAATTGACCCTTAGTGAGCGATGTATTGACAAAATTTAAGATCACATGACCTATGACTTTCATTATACTCTTCAGTACTTTATTATTCATTACTTGGGAGTTGCATTTACTATCAAGATAATTTACAATGTTTTTCATTTCTAGCATTGTGAGTGGATTAAAGTGTGTCATCGAGTTGTTTATGACAGGTAAATCAATGTTGGGCCATGGAGGAGATGTGGGAATAGTGGCTGTAATGTCAGAAATACTTTGTATGAAAAAAATATTGAAATTTTCAGCTTTATCTTGATTCGATTTTGCAATAATGGTTCTGTGTTGAAAATTGAATACGATTTCATTAGGAATAGAATTATGATTAGGTTTTATTAATGATTTTAACGTTTTCCACATTCTTTTTGAATCATTTGCACAGTTCAGGATTTCATTTTGATAGAATTCTGTTTTTTTCTTTTTCAGTAGGTTAACAACTTCATTTCTCAAACTTTTGTACATAGTCCATTTCAATAGTTTCTCCTCTTCAGTATTGGCTCTCTTAAATTCTTTATAGGCTTTGTCTCTGTCTCTAGTTATGTTGGCAATTTGAGAATTGTACCATGGAATATTGTTTTGTTTACCACAAACTGAGATTAATGGTGAAATAGAGTCGACTTTTTCTATAATGTTGTTCATGATGTCTGAGTGTATGACATCAATATCGCTACTGTCTAAGTTCTGCAACGGGTTAATTGATCATTGATTATTTCAAGTTTCATTGGAGAGAAGTCTCTGAATTTTTTTATTTCTAAATGGTTATAGTGGGTGATTGATTTAAGTGAAACTGTGATAACACTATGATCAGTTATCTTTGGAGTGTCATGTACGGAACAATAGATATCTGGCACATTGGTTAAAACAAAGTCAATAAGAGAGCAAGAAGTATTTGTAGTTCTTGTTGGCTCCTTCACCAACTGTTCAACACCTACACTAGTGTTAGCTAAACATCGATAGACTATCGATAGTATCGATAGTGATGCAATATCGAAATTATCGATAGTTTTCACCGATAGTATCGAAATTTTCATGCAAAAATGGCATACTGTTATTAAGTTCACCAACATTAATTTGATTTTAGATCGAACCGAAAAGTACCAAAGTGAACAGAACCGAGTAAACGAATATATTTTTATAATGTGTTCCGTGCAAAAGTTGATTCTATCGGTCAGGTAACTGACATTGACAAGTGACATTACACTGACATTGACAAGTGACATGTTAGATATTTTTAAACATTTTGAATTTAAAAGTTCAGTTTTTCAGTTATTGAAAACTAAAATCTAAATTCAAAATCCATTTCTGTATTCGGTATGGTAATGTTATTTTTTTCTGATCAATATTTTATTTAGAGTTCTTGTTTTTGAAGGTACTGATTGTACTCCTGTTGACGTTGACTCCATGGATAAATATGAAGTGTGGAAATGGATGTGGATGTTTGTTTTCAGTATACGTTTTTTTAATTTTTGTTAATTTTTTATATTAAAGGACAAATGTTCATTCTTGTTTTCATTATTTTATTTCATTTGGCCAGCTTATTGAGATTTTTGCAAAAAATAATCGACATAACCTGAAAACTTCTTCATTTAATGGGTTATAACCTCAAAACTAATGTTGATTTCTTTCTTTTTGATACTATCGATAATATCGATAGTTTTTTTCTGAAATATCGAAACTATCGATAGTTGAAACTTTCGATGTTTAGCTAACACTAACCTACACTAGTAATGAAATGCATGAATCTCTTCACATTCGGGCTATTTGTATCTAGATAGTTTAAATTGAAATTTCCCAACAAAATACACTTATAACGAGAGTCAACAACATTTTCAATCAAATCTTCGAAATGTTCAAAAAATATCTTGATATCTGAATTTGGTGAACGGTATAAACATCCAATTGTTAGTGTTTCTCCTTTGATAGTTAAAGTTAAAATCAAGATCCAACATAGTTTGTCTACTGAAATTTGTATTTTGACTTTGAAAGAATAGCTTTGACAAACGTAAATAACAACTCCTCCCGTGTGTCTGCTTAGAGAATCACATCTTACAATGTTGTAGCCTTTAATGCCTATTTCATGATCAAGTATATCTTTGGTAGTACGAGTTTCGCTAAGCAGAACTATAGAGGGTTTGTAACATATTATATCTTGAACAAGTTGGTTATGATTTGCTATCAAACTCTGAATGTTTAAATATGTGATATGATTGTTGAAAGGGATATTAGGATGTGAACTAGTTAGTTTTTTCTTTGCAATGACTTATCGACTATAGTGGGGATATTATTGATATATCTAATTGTTTTGTTTCTTTCACCACTTTCATGAAGCTCTTCCAGCTTCTTCTTAATAGAACGATAATACTGCTGCTGCATCTTTGTTTGGTCACAAAATATGTTGATTCCAGGTACCGTTATTTGGTTCTTGTTTCGCAAGACAGTGAGGGCTTCTTCAGTACTGCTAAGGATAACTTTGATGGGTCGATTTTTGTTACCGCTGTATTTTCCCAGTCTGAAGATTTTCTTGATAGTTACCTGCTGGGAGAGAGTTCCTAGTATATGATTGACATTATCAGTGTCTTCTTTCACTCTTGCTTCTCGGTTTATTCTGCTTGATTCTTGTATATTCGATATTATAATGTTTGAAGCTCTGTTTTGTCTCTCACTGATTTCTTGGATCATTACACTCACACTATGACCGTCCGAGCCACATTCATGATCAGATATTTTTTCTTGTAGTTTTCTGTTTTCCTCTCTCAAGTCATTGTTGATTTTCAAAACCTCATTGAGTTTATCAATAATTGCTGGAACCTGTTTACATGGTTCTAAGAGCTGTTCCATTTTCAATAATTTTTGTTCTAGCAGAATGAATTTGCCATTTAAATTGGATGAATTATCTTGAATTTCTTCTTCGAGCTTATTGATTCGATGAGATAGACTAGTAAGAGTATTTGTTCTGCATTGAGGACAATAAAACGGCATTATCCTTGTAGGAATAACAACTGCTCTAACCTCAGTTGCAGATAACCCTGCACAAGTTTTGCATATTACTTGTTTACACTGGTCACAAGGGTATCCAAAAATTTCATTCTTACTATCCTCCAAAACACACTCAGCATCACACTTGAAGCATTTCCCGGACATATTTGAGATTGTGATGGTACGCCACTGAAAATATTACTTCTTATCGTTGATATCTTTATCACTTCTAGTTTTTTTCGCTTCGTTTTTTACCCTAATACCAATGCATACCCACTTGCAACTGATACTTTCTAAGGAGGTTGCAGCACAGAGTAAAAGCGTTCTTTAACGTATTTTATATCAGATTTTAGATCAGATCGTTCTGTGTATACTGATATAGATCAATACTGAGTTGCGTTACTTCACACTGATAAAACACTGTCGAGAACAGGAGCAAATACTACTATGTACAGCACTATCAACGATTCGGTTGAAAATGAAAAATAATGAATGAATGAAATGATATATATATATCATCATCAATTCATCTCTAACATCAATGTAACCATCCTCAAATAAGATGTAAGTCATTAGTAATTAATATTTTAGAATTACTTTACAACTTTTTTATATATTATTGTAGTTTCCCTGATGATGGAAATAAAATTTTCCGAAAGCTTGGACTAACTTAAAAGAGTACTCCTTTACTTGCTGAAACACCCCACTATCCACTGGTTCTATTCTTAACTAGTCAGCAACGACTACCCTTCCTCTTATAAACATTATATCTATATATATATATATATATATATATATATATATATATATATATATATATATATATATATATATATATATATATATATATATATAAACAAAACTAGGGAAATACTAGTCAGCAAAGACTACCATCTCCTATATATATATTCAAAAAACTACGAAGGAAAAATAGTTTCCCCCAGTTTTAAACAGTTTCATTAGATGAAACTCATTGTTCTGGAACACGTTAAATTTTCTGTTCACACTAAACTCGTAAGAACATTATAAAAAATATAATACTTGATGATATACAGTATGACCCATCCAAAATGGAAGCCCAGTCATGAAACATCTATTTTTCTATTGGGTAGACATTCATTCAAGAAGATTTTCTAGAATGAGTCTCCATTTTCAGGACAAACTCATATTATTTCTCAATGCTAAAATTCTAAAATCGAAAAAATGTATGCGATTTCTTTGGAAAAAGTCTCTTTAATCATCTCACCAATCCAATTTCAGAACATCTCCAAAATATCTGACTACTCCAATAGATTCAGCACAGATTTGTGTGTGTGTGTGTGTGTGTGTGTGTGTGTGTGTGTGTGTGTGTGGGTGTGCGTGTGTGTGTATGTGTGTGTGTGTGTGTGTGTGTGTGTAGATTTCGTATCATCCTTATCCAGAATATCATTGAAATCAGTTTTTCATGAAAATTATATCATTTAATGAAGAATGAGCGATATTCAGACAATACTTTCTTGAGTCATAACATTTCCAATAATGAACAGATCATTTTATCATCTTGAATGAAGCCATCTCATGATTACGTGAATACAGTAGTGTGCTCAAATAAAATTATCTTCCGATTTTTGACATTGAAAAATAAACGTTGGCCATGAAATTTGATTTTTTAGTAAGCGTCTCGAATGTCTACCGAATGATAAAAAAATAATTCCAATCGGTAGAAAAATATAAGAGTGCTTCAATTTTGAATAGCCCACACTGTATAATTAGCAAACGATTTTCTGAAAATGGATACCAATTCAGTAAATAAGAGTCTATTCATGTATTTATGGCGTGTTTAGACGAATTTGACTCTTTGATCTGTTACATTTAAAATCAAAATTTCGAGGTCTGGTATTACCCCATTTCACTTCTATCTCCCATTTCCTCATGTTTCAATTCAAAGCGATAGAAAGTGTATTAAATAAAATATTCTTCTCAATTCACTACGATCCGGAAAATCGAAAAACACAATAAAAACCTCTGATTCCTTCTATTTTATGTATTTCTCATAGTTGTCAAGAACTGTTGTTCTCTTTCAATTCTGAACAATAATATGTACAAATATTATTCTATTATCTTTCATACGCCTGTTATACAAATAAATAATACACAACACAGTTGCAACATGAACAATAATTGTCAAGTGTTCTAGAAATTCTAAGGCGAATCATTCATACATCCAGATGACTACATTTCTGACCCGAATTCATTACCATCGACTTGACTATAACGCCATGTCATGAGAGACTGAAAAACAAAATGCAGTGTTATGTCGCCATTTTACAGTGCTCTTTGTATCACTTGATCACATCCAGGATCAAATTCTTTCCAACATCACGTTATTTGCCACATTCACGTCATTCTGTAACTGTCCTGATGCTGAGTGATGAGAAAGCAGAAACGTTGAAGAAAACGTTTCCACTGAAGTCGGAGGGCGTAAACCATCTATATTGGTACACTAATCGCATCTTTATTCTTGACGTCCAGCAGAGTTGTGGTGGATGTACATTCTTTTGTTATGCTGTTGGCTCTCTTCATTTTTCTGTGTACCAAGCTTATCGTGTAAAAGGCACCGAATACTCCCAATGTGGACCCGGCCAAGACGTCCCACCAGTGGTGCCTCCTGTCCGATATTCTCGTAAGAGAGCAAATGAGAGGCCATGTCAGGCACACTGCGATCAGGAATGGTTTCAGCAGTGCTCCTGTTTCGATGGTGGGGAGTCTGGTTTGGATGACGTACTGAAAAAAACAAAGGAAACAGCATATTACTCTACTGTGTTCACAATTTCAGTCTAAAAGTTTCTTGAAAATGATTTCAACCCATACAAAACTCGTGACTGATGTATATGACCAATTCAAAGGAAGTCTGATATTTGGTGAGAGAATGCATCTCTGATATCTCAGATGAAGTTGGGTTTTCATTCAAAATCTGTATTTGATGACCATTCTGGGCGATAGTTATGTTGATCTTTATGTCTGAAAAGGGCTGTTAGCTCTGTTTCCCGTTGCTGCCACATTATTGACAGTACACAGAAAAATTAAGATATCAACCTATTATCCTCGGTGCCAAGTAACATAAACTAAGTGATTTATAATGTTATATTATCACATGAGACAGAAAAAAAATATAGAAATGTACCATTGTCTATAAAGTGAGCCAACCAAACAGAAATATCATTTGAAGGGTTGGATACGACGGAAAGATGGCATTAGTGGGTTTGTTTCCTTACATTTTCCTCACAGAGGTGGTAGCTTGTACCGCAAACTTTTTTGATCACTCATACATGATGCCATAAGAGAGCAAACAATTCAGAAAAAGGAGTAGAATTCTTTATCAGTACCGTAGACCGTTCATATTTTGATGATTTTCTTAGAGTTGAAACTAAAATTTCAAGAAAAAAATTTGCCATCAACTCTATTTTGATGATTCATCAGCTTTCTGTTAACATTTCTGTCAAACTGTTGAACGGAAATCTGCTGCATCTACTTTGGCCTTCAGAAAAGGAAACTTCGCTGTTTTCATTTTCGAGGAAATATTAACAATAATATAATATGTGAATGGCGAGACGAGAACGCTCAAAAGACTTTTTGCACAGGCATTGGCTTACTATCATATTTCCCTATACATCATACGCCAACGTCTGAGGGCTTGTTTGAAAAAGTATGGTGATCTTTATGGTCACTCAACAGACAACTTCCTGGTCAAACTATTGTATTTAGCTGAAGGCTTAGCCACATCTAGTAAATCTCCAACCATAACTGGCTCTAAGTAACTGATGTGCGAATCACACTTTCCTTTGTCGTAAAATTCAAAAGATATACGATTTCAAATCTGAGATCATGTTCAGAAAATGTTGATTCATGCTGAGAACGAACTCTACCAAGGATAAAATGTATTCACGATACAAGGTGGGTTCTCTTTCAGTCCATGATACGTTTCATTTCGGAAAAAAAAGTGTTTTTCCGACTACAAACAATAGGTTTTTACAGTTCTTTGATTTTATTCGGTCGATCCAAGTACGGAAGGCGGGTTGGGTATTCCTTACAGTTTTCTACAGATATAATTATTTTCATCTCTCTTAAATTAATTTTCCTTCCGCAATGAGTTTATTACATCGTCCAATGAAACTTCATCAAAGTGTATTTTTAGGCATACCAATTCTCAATTTTTATTGGATATCCATTCAGATTGGCCACTAATATATTTGAAGCGTAAACAGTCTATACACACATATTGTTTGCGGAAAACAGTCAAAGAAGCACTTTTCTTCGAAATGAAAAGTGTCATGAACTGGAAGAAAACTCACCCTCTATGACGCAGTTCCCTTACCGAAAATTACCGATAATTAAATATAGGGGGAGGTGGTGTATTATGGAACATGGTACATAGTGGGGGAAATGTATTATACTCGATTTTTCAGCAAGAAGTATTTTTTTGCATCGTTAATGCTATCTTCTAGATATATTTCTGTTGATCCACAGCAATCGTCGAAATCAACAGTGAAAATGTATCAATAATATGTTTTATGGCTGACTAGGTGCCGATCTTTCATCTACATGTACAAGATTCATTGCTGTTACTTCGAGAGTTGTCGAAATATATGTATGATTTTTTTTTGGTATTTTGGTTAACTATAGGCGAGACTCCAGGGTTGTTTGAAAGGTATGAACGGAACCATCCATCTATTCAAATTTTATTTATGACATTGATGAGTACGTGTTCTTAAAGGTACACAGTTACGAGCACGGTTATATGGTTATTTTCCGACATACTGTCTGATTCTGATACTAAGACAAGCAGAAGAGACGAAAAAGCGATATAAATTCATATTCGAATTTATCTGTTTCATAATTCTTGTATTGTCCCTATATGTATATTGCGGGACGCATGGTACATAGATGACTGTTATTTTTTTGCTTGATACTCATTTGTTTTTCACTGATATATTATATATCGATAGATATTGATTATACCGTGTGTCACAGACTCATAGTACACCCCCGTTTTCTCCTTTGTTTTTCTAGATATATTTTTTAAATTCGGAACATTGAATATGCTCGCTGAACAGCATTTCTCGACATATCTGAAAGAAAAAAATAACTTCCAATTTTTCCGGATATGACATCAACTTTCGATTCTTGAATGGGACACCCTGCATATTGTTACATGATCGGCTAGGGATGATCATGAGGAATCCAACGATACCAGGTTTGATGATGTTATCTCCAATAACTGCGGAGATATCGCCATTTATTTTATCCATAAGCTCAACGAGTAGGAGAGAGAAACTTTTTCTGGCGAGTCAATCCAATTCTCTCTCCCACTCATTGAGCTAATGAATAAAATAAACGGCGATATCTCCGCAGTCATTGGAGATAACATCATCAAACCTGGTATCGTTGGATTCCTCATGATCATCCCTAGCCGATCATGTAACAATATACAGGGTGTCCCATTCAAGAATCGAAAGTTGATGTCATTTCCGGAAAAATTGGAAGTTATTTTTTTCTTTCAGATATGTCGAGAAATGCTGTTCAGTGAGCATATTCAATGTTCCAAATTTCAGAAATATAGCTAAAGAAGCAAAGGAGAAAACGGGGGTGTACCCAGAGTCTGTGACACACGGTATACATGTTGTGAGAGAAAATTTGAAATTTATAACTGAGCACATAACAAATATACCAGTCAAAGAAAAAAAATTGTCCCTATATGTACCAGCTTCCCCTGTTTCACTCCTGAATCTTTGAATGACACTTCGACACCATGTCAATGAATTAGGTGGGTATTGATCATATGCTGCCTTAACAACATTATCAATATTGAACTGAAGACTGAAACCGACTAAGTTCTTCAAATGCTCCTGCATAGTTCTAAATCAACATCATTTTCAAATGAGATGAGGATTGAGGTTAACACGGAAATGTTCAAATTGGCCCTTATATAATACAAATAAGGCCAAAGGTCGGCTATATAACCTCCGTCATTCTCGAGGGGTTTCTCACTTCAAAAATCCGGTGTTCACTAGAAATCTTGGAAATCCATGTTGAATTCCAGAAATCCCGATTTGGTGTAAAAATTTTACGTGAGTGAAAAACCCCGCGTCCATCCTATCAAGCTATATCAGCTCAGTGCTTTCAGAATACATGTTATTGCATAATCACAAATAAAAGTGTTTTGTTCAACAAGTACAAAAAATGCTTTCGGGACAAATGTAGGGAGTTTCAAAAACGCATCCTTTGTACTAGTTGAACACAATTTTTCCACTAACTGAAAAATTTTGAGAATCGTTGAAATATTGATTTAACACTAAAAACAGGTAGATATGTATAGCAGTTCTATGCTAGCGTTATTCGCCGATTATCTGATATTAGGAGATGTACCTAAAATTGATTATGTTGGACGAAGAATCACTATCAATGTACATTTTTCGGTCAATCAGTAATTATTCTGATAATTCTGCTACAAAACTTCAAGTTGTGATCGATATTTATTGAACAAATCAATCTGAATTGAAATATTCATGTCAAATTCTTCTGACAGATTACCGGCGTTGCCAACCTTAGCGGAATATACCGGATATAAACGTATGACTGACTCAAGTTCAATTCAATAGTAACAATTTCAAGATAATGAGGATGAACTGCTATTTAATGATATTTCAAATTAAAATTGATATGACTTTTAGGAAAGATACATAAGTTACCAAAAATTGCCGGTAAGCAGATATTTTGCCAGTGGCTTAATAGTCATTTCATTTTTTTCTAGGTTCAATCTTTCACATTTCGGTGGAACAACCTTGGCAACCAAGTTATATCCTGGAATAGCCTATTTTTTTGAAAAATAAGTGAATATGAGAAGGTCATATTCAGGCGATTGAAGGAAAAATGTCTACCATCAATGAAGCGCATTATTTGGACGAAACTCCAAAGAACCGTTGATGAATATATTAACAACTCACCGCTGAAAATATTCCAATGAACCACGAAACCGACGAATGTCCCGAAGGAAACGACCTCGAGGTGTCCACCAGGAAGTAACTGTTATACTTGGTGCTCGTACACGTGTAGGCCTCCACGAAGGTACCCACGACGCAATCCTTGGCCGTATCAGGCTGACACACGTCCAAAAAATGAGGTCTGTGCTCCCCCACCACAACTTTCGCCACTTCCGTGATGGTCAACACTAAGATACACCCCACTGCGCACTCCCGGTAATAGTACCACAATTTCCTGTAGTCGATTCTTTTGAACGTCCTATTGGATAACACTTCTGTGAGCAGCAAAACCACTAGAGGCAGCAGCAGTGATCCTAAGCCAAGTACCAGCGGCGAAACGCTTTCCCCTGTGTATTTATGTGAGAGATAAGGGTCCTCGCAGGTGAATCCTAGCTTGGAGCCTGGGATGAAACCATATTCTGCAAGCACCAGCAAGGAAAGAACTGAAAAGGAAAGTACGGATTACTTTTTAAATTGATTGTGACTTGTACGATGTAATAGCCTGGAAAAAACTAAGTAACTTACACACGAATAACCTGTTGACCCGAATATGGAAGGCACCTGCGTTGAGAAAAAAATTGGGTTAAATTCAGGTTGACACATTGTTTGGTGGTTTGTTGTGCGATGACAATGTTGCTATGGAGTGCCAGGTGATTTTTGCTGCTTGAGAAAATAAATATTCGACAATGAAAAATTATGAATAATGGTTGGATGTTGACGGATGTTGATATGAAGATACCAAGTTGTTACATAAAAAAGCTGACCTGGACGATGCATCTCTTCTGATAACCACAAATATATCGAGTACTTTCTTATAACTAAAATATCTCACTGAAATACCGGGTGGAAATTATTACAGCCAATTATCAAGGATACGTAATGATTATGAAGTTGAAACAAGTTTTGATGTAATTAAAGCTACCTAGCTAGCACGAAGTTGAGTAATATGAGTGAGTGACAATGATTCAAGGTCAGATAAATTTGAAACCCAGTCAGGACTAGCCATGTGACCACTTCAGTGTAAGTGTGAGATTAAGCAATGAAATTAAATGGATGAAAAAAATATGAAATGAAGAATGAGACGGACTCTTCACAAGTATTTAGAATCAAATATATTCGAATGAATTGTTGAAATTTTTCTACTATTCTGGTTGTGGTTTGAAGCTGATGTAGTAAACTATTTCAGCCTAGGTGATGATAATCAGCATCATAAATTGAGAGTGATTCATAATATATTCCACTTTTTGGAGTGATGAGGTGGTCAAGGTGGAGGTTGATTCATGTTACGCCTCATACATCCCAAGAAATGTTCAATTCTCTTTCGAAATTATTAAATTATCTTTTACTTGTGTTATTTTCCAGAAAGAAAACATTCCGAATTGAGATCATCTTTCGTAAACAAAATTTGTAGTCAAAATTTTTTGACAGCTACCATAATTTGAAAAGTGTTATTTCTTTTTCAAAAAGGAAAATAATTTCCATCAATGTGGATACACATAAAGCAGTTGCAGACTAGACAGCTTTTACAGAGGTTCACATCAATTATTTGCACTAAACCTGTTTGACCTACTGAATTCAACAAGATTTTCGTTTCCAACTTTTTTGAGTTGGCAATGCACGCATTTCTGATTTTAAAAACTTTGCTTCTGAACCAACATTTCTGTATATAGTGTCACAAGATGCAATACTTATATGACCACAGATTCATTTCTCTACAATTATCTCTATCTCTCTTTCTCTTTTTTTTTGTCCTGAGGAATTAGTGTGCCACATTTCATATTCAACGACTACCTGAATAATCATGGTGCTTTTGAGAAATAATGCATAGCATAGCAATTCAAAAACCTCACACTATCTTCCAACCAATGCCATCTAGTGGTTCGCGCTTGAATCCATCGAAAACGACCAGACCGCAACCAAGTCGCTAATACACCTAATTATGATTATCGGTGAATACAACAATTATTCTCGCTTGCGTGCTCTGTTGACTCACACATACGTCACTGTATACTCAAGGATAACCGTAACAACATGTGATAACGTTGACAAATCCACAAACTCAGCGCCTACCCGAACAGCCACAAAAACAGATCGATAGCGTTCACAGTTCACACAGCGTGCCTAGGAAAAGAATGGAACAACTACAAATCGAACAAAACTCACCGAAAACTACAAGGAAGGCATTAAGGACGAACGGCACCGTGATCCACCTCTTGAACCTTATCTTGGTGGGCTGTGATCCGTGGCTCTTGTCTGCGACTGCGGAGATATTGACGCGAACCGTTGGCGACGTTGTACGGTCAGATGGCGTTGGGATCATTCCTTTGTTGTCCTGAAAACAAATAACGGGGGTTAAGAAATTCAGGTGTTACTCGGTTCTATTCGAGACTGAGCGGTAGTTTTATGGTAACCGATAAGGTATTTTATCAGCAAATCAGAAAGATGAATGATCGATAAGGATGATTCACCGGAAGTTGTGAAAATTAAAAGTTTTTGACGAGATATTTTGCTCTTGAGAATTTTTCTCTGTCGTATTGAATGAAATGCATTAGCTATGAAAAAAACATAAACAACATTTTTCATTACTGGAACATGCCATCTACATATTAATCTTTCACAAGAGTTTTGGAGCATATTGGGTCGAGGTAGATATTTTGCTTTTGAGAATTTTTCACTGTCGTATTGAATAAAATGCATTAGCTATGAAAAAAACATAAACAACATTTTTCATTACTGGAACATGCCATCTACATATTAATCTTTCACAAGAGTTTTGGAGCATATTGGGTCGAGGTAGATATTTTGCTCTTGAGAATTTTTCTCTGTCGTATTGAATAAAATGCATTAGCTATGAAAAAAACATAAACAACATTTTTCATTACTGGAACATGCCATCTACATATTAATCTTTCACAAGAGTTTTGTTGTATATTCCTCACGGTATTGGGACATTTCTTTTCACAGGCTCTAACACACCAATGTTGGAGTCACTAGGGCTGTTGTAATAATCAAAATCGGGCTCCCAAGTGGATTTTTTTATGTAATTGTACCCAATGATAGATTATCAAGGGTGTAAAAAGTGAGTTTTTTTAATGATTTCAATTTTTTTTATGCATTCGGATTCAATCGAACACAAAATTCACTCGCGAAATAGAACATACTTTTATTTAATATCTTGAAATAAATTTTCACATTTTTCACTTAAAATATCACCAGAACTCGAATTATTTCCGGAGATTTTCTAGAGGGCTCGGATATTTTGATTTTTTTTCAAATATTCGTGCCCGAAAAATAAATCCAGGAATAATTAAAGCTTGCGTAGTATCCGGTGAGGAAACTTAACACCATAATTTGGAGAAATATCATTAATCCAACCTGATATTTTAAATTAATTTCGCTGATTGTCAAGTTGGTCAGGGTATTGCTGTTTTTGACATATGATGATTTGTCATTAATGTTTGACCGGTTCTTCAGTTACACCAGATGCTTAAACTCAGGTGCGTACCAGCCCGGTCTATGCCCTTTGGCAATTTTAGTTAATTGAAGGTGATAGAATATATTTTGCATTATTCACAGGTATATCTACATTATCTGGGGGTTCTAGATCGTATGTTTATTTTTTGAACTGTAAAAAAAATTCCACTCAAATATCGTGGGGCCTCGAAAAAAAATTCAGATTTTTTTTCAGTTGCCATGGTAACCAATCAGAATTGGGGCATCTTATTGGTTGAAAAGTAAAGGTATGAAATTTTCAGTAGAATTCAACCTGTCCTATAACTATTTGTCAACCGGCCATTATCAATAAATGTTGTTGCCAAATTGTTTATTATTTCTGTTGAGATGATGATGATGTCTTGCGATAGCGATAGTGGAGAAAAAAAAGATGCAGAGAACGCCGCATTGACGAATCTTTTGCCGGGCAAATCGAAGCTTGTGAACTAAAATGTGTGGCTACACTCAGTTAGGGTAATGGTGTCGTACAAAGAATGTAAAAAGGGCAACACAAAATATTCTACTTTACATAGGAAAGAAATCCAACGTTTTTAACCTCCTACAGTGTGGAGCCATTATTCTATGCTCAAAAGCACTTCTGATATGAAGAAAAACATTGATTTGCGGCGACATT
Organism: Zygogramma bicolorata; assembly: GCA_032362365.1. Taxonomy (NCBI): domain Eukaryota; kingdom Metazoa; phylum Arthropoda; class Insecta; order Coleoptera; family Chrysomelidae; genus Zygogramma; species Zygogramma bicolorata. Next base: position 84,799 of record JAVJAQ010004411.1, on the reverse strand, counting down.
TTTCTAGCATTGAATTTCTTTTTATTGTTAAAAAGGTGTGGTTCACACTTCCATAATAAAAAATAAAATTTCGAGTTTCTTTGGCAAATGTAGAAACAATTCTTTTCTGTATTTGAAAATACCATGAAAAAGCTTAGGTTTTTATTTCTTTCATTTTTCCACAAATATCTGCGGAACAAAACGACGAGAAAAATATATTAACTTTGATTATTCAAGTTGTTTGAGGAGGTAATTGAACTCAGCATATTTTTTTTTAGTAGGGTATTCAGGATTATGATCAGAGTTCGCAGCAACAAATTATCTAAAATGACAAAAGGTTATTTTTTGAAAGTTGATTGTGAGTACACATGTATATGAATACTCTCGTCAGTTGATGATTCATTTGGACAGGCTTCCTAGGTTTGCCTCAGATTATGTCGCAATGTCTTTACAAATACTGGGAGCTTTTTTCTAGATAACGTATTGCATATAAAGTCGGATGTATGTTACATGTCCATTAATTATTTTTCTTTCGCCTTTCTTGAATTAAATTCATCGCTTATAAAATGAAACGTTTCTTGAACGTCTCTAAGAAAAAGATTACTACAAGAGCATCACTGAAAAAATTGGAATCACACGCAGGATAAAAATCCATACCAGAACAGTACTCATTTGCTTGTGTTTCAACATTTCCATTATCATTTATCTCTGATGTAGCATTCAAATTCGGTGCATTCAAGACTTAATTTGATTTTTATGCATTCAAACTCTGAATATAACTCCGATTAGTGATTATATATGTGACAAACAAGTAACCCTATATCATAGTACAAAATAACAATACATGACCTAGTCACAACCTATTAATGAGCCCCATCGAGGCAAACCCTCCAAAATATGTTGGTATTTTGTAATTGAACACCTGGAGTTGATCTCACTGACGACATTTACAACTAATAACTGTCCCATTTCCTTTATCGCCTATATTAACGACTGGTACCTCTAGTATCACAGCTATTTGTACAGCATTTATCATATCTTTAATGGTCAGAACACAGGTTTCAACCCATGATAGTTAAAGGTATTATGATAATAGTAACAACCCAGCAAACACTTCCATTAGCGTTCAAAACGCGTGTATTTTGAAAACACCGCATTGCTGATAAGAATAGAATCATACTGAAATTACATTTTTGAATACTCTTTTCTTGCCACATTTGCGAGTATGTTCGGTTATACCATTTGTGTCTATATGAACGATTCATCAAAATAACTCCGCAGTGAGGAGTTATACGAGATACTAAAACGACTTGCTTAGTTTAACACTGTTTTTCAACATATATTTCACATATATATTATACATTTGTACCAACTGCTCTTCACTTTTTTCACTTTCTCCACAAAGAACCTTCCAACTTATTAAGTGTAGTTCAATATATGTAACACTAATTCTTTGTAAACTAATAGTGTTTGTATGTGAGGTAGAAACTCTGTAAATGAAACTATATCATCTGCTGCAATATTTTATTGCTTTCAAAATATTCGATGACAAGAAGGTAGTTTGTAATATGTAGTTTTCAAAATTGAACTTGAGTACTCAATGAACTGGTCAGGTTTCTAAGGCCGAGTAGTACTCACTGAATATGTTTTGAATATAGCTGTTTATGTATTATGTCTACTAGGAATATCAAAAATGCCGTATTACAGACACTTGCACTCGACGCATGATTTACCAACCAAGTCCACATCATTGGAATACATTGGCTGGCAAAACAAGTGTCAGTTATTTTTTGTTTGGTGATGAAGTGATTGCTGTTGGAAAACATTCCGAAAGAGTTTTCCATCTCAAGTGAAGATGATTCCAACTTACATAATATTTTTAGCATGATCATAATCTTTCATGAAGCCCATCAAGTATTATTTCATTTCATATGCTGTGGAAAAAATCACCATAGAGGAATACTTCAAATTATCGAAGAAAAAACAGATAGGGAACGAATCTTAAGACCTGAGGAATTGGGAATATATAAATGCAGTTTTTAAATAATTTTTTCTTTTGTGATTATTATTGTTACGGAATTGCCCATTTCCATGGTTTATATTGTCTCAATACTGTCTTGAATTATATTCCATTTCAGTGTATACTTTCTTCATTTCTTACGCAATAGATTTATTCTTGTCATCAAATATGTAGACACATCTGAGAATGAATAATGATGGTGAATCTCTGATTTTTAAATATCAACTGACACTACTGATTGAAATGTGGCTGAACAAAGACCATTTGAAGTTGAAATGTGTTTCAGAACTTCTTGGTCATTTTCGCTAATGAACCTCATCTGTTTTATATTAGAAAAATAATTCAAAATACTGTAATGTAGGCACTCCCTCTTCAACTGGAACTCTTTCATTGAATGACAATTAATAACATTACACTCACTAACAAAGGTACGAACTCCTTCATTTCTTCACCAGAAACAGAAAGACATCTCTTCACAGTATTACACAAAATATTCCATACCGAAACCACCTCATGACTGATAGTATCTCGGAAACTTTACTCATACGATACATACTTATTTTATCTATTGCACATCGAGTATTTCGTAAATTTGATACGAAAAGAAAATCCACATGTGGAAATACTGCAAATATGAAGGTAAAACTGCCCTTCCCAACTAAATGAGTGACTGAGTGATGACGTAGGTGCTCAGTACAGAAAAAGCCGCCGCAAGTAAAGTGAGACAAAAACATTTATTCAAAATAGTGGGGGTTATATAGAGATATACAGTGTTGTCCACTAAGTCTGCAACAAATGGGAAACTTTTTTATTATCGATTTCTCAGAAAATGTTATTCTTGACGAAAGTTGGTGCATGTTCCAAAACTATACCAAGTGTACCTGAAATGGCTTTATGACAATCACCATACAGGATAGGCCAAAAAATATAAATTTCGTTCAAGAGTAAAGTACCCTTATTTCAGAAAATATAAAAATATGTTGAGGAGAAAAGTTGCTTGGAATTAAAAGTTATGTTCAGATACGAAGTCATGGCCTGCTATTCGAATATTTTTATGTAGTTAGTAAAGTATTTGCCTCGTTAAAAAAAGTATTTGTGTTATTTTAGAGTTCTGTTAAATATCGTTGCAACAAACAAGAAGTTGACGGTCACCTAAAAAAATACAAATCCATGTAAATTGTACAAATTCACTCTAATTTGATAAGAAATACTCCAAACCGATTTGATTGTAGCTACTTCAAATACATATTGAATCAAAATAGTAAAAATATGTATCATACGGGGGTAATTCAAAATTTTCCATAAGAAAAAAAAATTCGAATAGCAGGCCATGACTTCGTATCTGAACATAACTTTTAATTCCAAGCAACTTATCTCCTCAACATATTTCTATATTTTCTGAAATAAGGGTACTTTACTCCTGATCGAAATTTATACTTTTTGGCCTATCCTGTATGGTGATTGTCATAAAGCCATTTCAGGTACACTTGGTAAAGTTTTGGAACATGCACCAGCTTTTGTCAAGAATACAATTTTCTGAGAAATTGATAATAAAAAAGTTTCTCATTTGTTGCAGAATTAGTGGACCACACTGTACATATAGGTCAAATAATGAATATACGTTTATATGAGTAATCATTTGATTCACATTTATATAGTTTTTAAACACAATGCCACAGCGGATTTAGGGGCGGATCCAAATCGAATGTACAAGATGGATCAGGAAACAAAATAATGAAAGAAAAATTAAATGGTCGACTAAAAATGTATTCAGAAAATATTGAAGTCTAAGACGCTTCTCAACGTTGAATTATCAGAAGCCGATCGTTGATTCATTTTTCTGGATAGTTTTTGAAGTTATCATCAAGAACTGTTAGATAAGTATGTCAATACCGTCCCAGTCACTCCCCCTACAGGAAAAAGAAGAAAAGGCAAAGCATTGATTTCAATTGTTCTGTTCTTTATCAGAGATACCGGTATTCGATAATTCTTCTCTCTGAATATTTGTCTGACCGTAAACTCTCTCCCGAGATATTTGGTCCGTTATTATTGATCGATTATAACATTTAACGCTCTCTGAGATATATTGCCCATTCAGATGTTATTTGAAATTGGAAGTTTTCGTGAATCTTTTTACAGGAGGTTTCTTATAGGAAAATTACTTTTATTCAAATTCAAAGATTTTATGTCTGGTCCCTCGAACCATTTTGTTGAGTGAATTTCGAAAGCAACAAAGTTGGGATCAACTTCTCTCCCAAGTATTCTATTGGGTACGTCCTCTTGAGCTTTTATATTTGCTTCCTACTTTCGAGATTTTTTTCAGACTGAAATGGTGACTGAGACTACATTGGAAGACTTTTGCTTTGTCTATGGACAGATAGCACAATATATGCTTATTTTGTTCGATGGTGACTTAAAATATTATAATGAAATTTTCACTGGCCCTAATTTTTTCTGTTAGACGGAAGACGAGATTCAAGAACAAAAATTAGGTATCAGATTTGAAAAAAAATCGTTCGAGGGTTTGGTTTCAATAATTGCAATAAATAAAAAAAATGGGAAGAATCATTTTCAACACCGTTATCTCAACAGGCTTCTGAAAATTTTCAAGAAAATTCTGTAGCAGAAGGTTCTTTTTTTTTTTAGGAATGTTGAGTGTGAAAAATAAAAAGATTTTAACTCATTGTGATCCCTAATATTATAACTGCTTTTGCATAATATGGACCCCTGAAGAACCCCATTAATTGCAAAGGAAAATTACACAAAAATAAAATTTTCAGAAAAATATATGAATCAACTCTATACGGATGATATACATACACCAACGGAAAAATATGATAATTCTTCTTCGATAGACATTTTTATTCTTTGAATCTATTTGAAGGATACTCTAATAAATCACCCTCAGAAAATGTATCATTTGCCGAAATGAGATGACTTTGGTGATTTATTCAATCTGAATTTCGTAAATATTTTTCGAATGCTTTTTGAAAATGTTAATGTCATGATATCTATTTTTTTTGTTTTTTCTCCCCTGAAAAAAAACAATTGCCTATCTGTTTCTGTGCAAATTGGTATTTTGCAGTTTCGTATCGGGGCAAACATACTAATTCTTCCATGAAACCGATAATATAAGAATTTTCAGTTCTTTTTAATATCCAGGAGAAAAAACCTAACAAAAATTACTTTACGCAATTCGTAGACACAGCATTTTCAGTTATTGACCCATGTTGGGTTCTGAAAGCTGAACACACTGTATAATATAGTGGGGGCTCTATGTGGAAGAGTGAGAAGACCCTTTAACTTCAAGCAATCACTCTGTATGTATGTACAAATGAGTACTCGAGACATAATCGATTGAATGTTGAGCTCAAATTACCGTCAAGTCTGCTTGCTTATCGGCTTTGGCGTCCATTTCCCTCACTTTCACTCCGTTTCCACTCTTTCACCGACACATTCGAAACAAACTCCGTTGGAAATCTGTGCATTTCCTTCTGCTAACCGCTACAATGAGGTCCAATTAGCAACGGTATATTGTAGTTGATGGTGAGGAAAGGATGTATACATTTAAGCTCTGGTGAAGGGTTTAAATATAAAATTATTTGTTTGTATCGTTCCGATTTTATTATAGCGCGCAGCAACGTGGATACTACAACTGGATCGTTACTAGTTTCATTAATGTCTGTTGATATTGTTCTGGTGTGGATGTTTGGGTTATTGGAGATGAATGTTGATGGACTTCAATGCAAATATTTTGTCTGAAGATGCGTTTTATCACTCACAGGATTCAAGATTTATAGTTGACAGACCCGGCAATAACTAGTTATGATGCTAAAAGTTTCTAGGGAGAGAATAGCGTCCCGATGATATCATATCATACCAAAAAAATATTTTCCAGAATCAAAATCATTTTTGAATTATCAGAAGTATTCGGAATTTTTAAAAAGATTTAACTCACTCTCTAAAGCGGGCAAATCAATCTATCAGAATATTTTTTTCTAGGTAAACACGAAATATCTTCGAACATTAGCACGAAGATGTGATGTCTACTATGCACTAATAATGAATTGAATTGATAGCCTTTACTCTGTGGTGGAAGATCACTTATTACTCATTTCATTTTCTATTTTTATTATTTTTTTATTATTCATTATTTTTACGAAATAATGATATGTGTTGTGTATACAGATAGATCAGAAGATACCTAATGCTATATTTTCAACAATTTCACACTCAATTTCAAGAATAACGATGGAAAATGATACAAAATTACAAAAAATTTGTATTGATGATTTTATATCCTAGCAATTCATAGCTGCGATATAGAGCTAAAACGATGGTAAGGAACCATATAAGGAATTGGGTGAGAACAAAACACAGAGATTACTGGGAAAATCTACCTAGCAGTGCTCATGGGAGAACTTTCATAAAAGGACCGTTGAAGGAAAAGACTGAAGACCTGTTTCAGTGTAACAGGAATCAGATAAGGATTACAACAGGGCTACTGACTGGACACTGTTCATTCAAAGGACACCTGAACAAGATAGGGCTGTACAACGGCGACCTCAGCTGCAGACAATGTAACAAAGGGACGGAGACAGCTCGACACGTACTCTGCGTACTGGCTCTGGAGATCACAAAAGGCAACAAATATATGGAAAACCAATTCTGGATCCAGAAGAATATGACAAACACCCAGCAATCAACCTGCACAAACTTGTGCAGGGGACAAGGCTGTTGGAATGGGTGTCATGAAATACAGGGAAGTGAAGCGCAATAAGCCCTAGAGGCTGAGGTGCTTTCCGGAGACCTAGTTGTGAAAGACAGGTCAGACGGCTACCACGGAGCAAAAAAAAAAACGATATAGAGAAAGCAGTGAGCTAGGTGTGCATTTCCGATCTCAGGAACCTTTTCGTTAGATTACTGTTTCTGTGAGCGTGGTGGGAATTTTCAAATTTCTCCAGACAAATGTTGGAATCTTCTAGTACTCATTATAGATAGAATACCATATCAATGAACATAGAAATGCGTTTCGATTGCATTATTGTTTGAAAACTAAGCACATCTTATTATAGAGCCTATCATTCAAAGAACCGATGAAATCATTGATTTCATAGGGGAACTCTTTCTCATACAAAACAGGACTTAACACTTCTATACATTTGGTTTCAAGCTATCAGCGGGGCACCAACCGATACCAAGGTCAGTCTCTCTTTGTAAATATACAGGCATTTTACTCTTCTGTAACTTTGCATACTTCCCAGTAATATACTTTTTGATGAGTGAAATCGATATATTATTCTGATGAGAGCTATGAATGCATTGAAAAAACATGTTTATAACACAAAAACTATTTTGAAAACTATGTTCTAATATTAAACTCGTATGAATGGTTCTTAACACGAATTTTATAACGCATTTTTCTGGTCTTCTGCCCAGATTAACAACACTTGTTTCCGAAAAAGATCATTTCACTTCTTAGGATCACAATTTGGGAGAAAGTGATCTTGAATTGTAGAATTGTCTCGACAGGGTTTCAACGACGATCCAAGTATCATTCCTGGAGTGAAACTTTTGACAAACATAGGTTGTAGATGAGGGCAGTATAGCAGAAAATGCGTCAAATTAGGCGGTCAGTAATGCAATCGATCAATAATGTAGGACCAAACGTCAATCATTGAGGAAGAAGTATTATAAAATACCGGTTTATCTGACGCAGAACAGACAATTAAAGTTAATTCTTCATCTTTGTTGGTTATTGCATAGGGGGGGGGGGTGACTGATAGGGTCGGTATTGACAGATATTGTGACAACTCAGATTCCTGCAAATAAGTTTATAGGCTCAATTATTCTTTCAATAACTATGCTCCAAAATATTCCTCAGAAAATGAGTATCGGAATAAATATGTTTTCTTTTAGTATAATAAGGTCCCCGGACAAATAAAGACCTTTATGAGTGATCGAAATATATTAGATTATAACGCTCAATTATATAAAATCACCGTTTTAAAATTATATTATTTTGGGTATTTCATTGTGATATTTTCTACGATTGGGTATTCGATTGGGGTCGTTGAGGAATAGTGGTTCGATCTCCCATTGTATAAACTATTGAAAGATTTTAAAACTTGTCGGAAAAACCAGAATGAGTGAGAATAAAATGATAAATCTTTGACATAACAGATTGTGAAAGAATTGAAACTTTGGGAGTATGAAAAAAAAATTAGAAAAAATAATTGAATGAAATGTACGAAAAAAGTAAGGAAAAACAGATAATAAAGGTGATGAAACCTCACTTGGTTTGATTTTCCACACTTATCAGCCTGGTTTTAGTTTCCGTCCCCCCATTTGATTCAATTTCATGTGTTTGGTATACAAATTGAGCAAAAAAAAGTGATTATGCGTCTATCGCACCAGGGGAGTAATTGTTTTAGGCTCTTTCATAGTTTTTGTGAGTGAATCAGACGTGTTTGAATAATAATATCATAATGGGGCACGTATTGTATTACTAATATGTTGAACTTATTTTTTCAATAAAGATTTTAATTTTTTGCATATCGAGTAGAAGAACAAATAGCAAAAAATGAGTTTCCAAAACACTATCATATAACACACACGTAAATGGTAATTATTCTAACTATGGGAAAATTATAAAAAAAGAAGAAAAAATCATTGATAAAATGTATGCAAAAGCTAAGGAAAATCAAATGGAGGTGATGAAACCTCACTAGGTTTTATTCTCGACACACATCAGCCTGTTATTAGTTCCCTCTCATATTTGATTCAATTTCGTTTGCTTGATGAAATTGGGCAAGAAAAAGTGATTAAGCGTCTGTTGCACCAGGGGAGTAATTGTTTTAGGCTCTTTCATAGTTTTTCTGAGCGAATCAGACGTCTTCGAATAATAATAACATAATGGGGCGTATATTATATTACTAATATGTTGAACTTATTATTTCAATAAAGATCCTTATTTTTTGCATATCGAGTAGAAGAACAAAAAGTAACAAATGAGTTTCCAAAATGCTGTCATATAACACGCACGTAAATGATACTTATTATATATTTTTCGAACCACATAATTAAATCCATGATTTACATCTGATAACGCTGAATGAAACTGACACAAACATCTTACCAAATACTTATTGGTGCTGTTAAACTTTGAGAAACACAACAAATAATTCAAGAATTCCGTTAGTTTTGTATCAACACAATTCTTCATTTTAACTAGTTGTCACTTTGATAAATTCTCGTATACTAAGTAGGTGCGCCTGAATAAACATTTTAAATCTGTTCTCTTCTGATAAGGACGTTATTCATGGCGTTTGTGTGGTCAATTCTTGCGGATTGAAATCGTTGTACATGGGGAATATCTAACAACTATGTTGTTATTCGTTGGTGTTTCATAGTTTCGGACGCCACGGCTCCTAGTCTGTAGATAATTCCACGAAAGGAATGCAAATAGCGAAATATTCTAGAAAATTGTTTGACGTTCGAGTAGAATAATAATGAATGAACGTACATGTTTAAGAGTCATCTTGGGTTAGGGAAAAATATCTAGAAGGGATATTGATAGGGATGAATATCTTCAGCAGTGAGGAAACTTAGTAGATTGTCAAATATTAATAAAAACTCTAATAAATATAAAAAGGACCTTCTGCAGAGGTGATTGATGTTTTACTCAGATGTTGTGAAGAACAAATTGACATGATATCCCCGTTAAATTAATCAAATCTCAGGTGAAAATGATATGTAGGCCCCTACTTCTTATTTATAACCTCATTTTGAATGTCACAACCTTTCCCACCATCTGGAAACAATAACGAATTTGTCCCGTCTTCAAAGCAGGCAGAATAGGAGATATTCGTAACTATAGAGCAATAGCTTTAATCTCAGGCTTTTCAAAATCACTCGAAATCATTCTGTTCGATCTGACCTATGCGCATGTGAGTAAATCTCTGTGTGATTATCAACATGTTTTTTGAAATCTCGTAGCACTGTATCCAACCTTTGCAAATTTACGCAGTTCATATTTAATTCCCTATAATAGCGTTTGACTAAGTATCACACAGACAGCTATTGCTAAAGCTGGGAACTTTCGGCCTATCGTCCAATACTCAGCTACTATTAAAATCCTACTTGAGCGACAGATAATTATTTGTTGAATACGAAGGTGTAAAATCCTTTAATTTCCTACCTCACTCAGGGGTTCCTCAGGGATCGAACTAAGGGTCACTCCTATTCCTTATCTTTATCAATGATATATGCACGCTGTTCCAGTCGAGCAAACTTCTCTTTGCAGACGACATGAAAATCTATACAGAAATCTCAAACTCCTTCGATTGTTTTCGTCTTCAACATGATTTGAATCTCTTATCGGACTGGTGCTCGGAGAATAAGTTACATCTGAATGTTGATAAATGCAAAATTATGAGTTATTCCACAAAAATTTCTCCCATTATCTATGATTATAGAATCAATGACAGTATGCTAAGGCGTGTTAATGAATGCAAGGACTTAGGTGTTCTCTTTGATACCAATACCTACAAAGAAAAAATTATAAGTAATTCTAGAAGAGCTCTGGGTCTACTAATTCGCAATTGTAAAGAATTTTCTAATCTCAGGGCTATTTCCTCTGTCTACTATTGTTTAGTACGCAGCAAGCTTGAATATTGTAGTGCAGTGTGGAACCCTAGACACATAAAATACATTACAGCCATTGAATCAGTTAAGAAAAAATTTCTTAAATTTCTATACTTCAAGAAACACCACACCTATCCCCCATATCAAAATGAATATGATCTACTACTGGAAGAATTTAGTTTTGCTAGTTTGAGAAAACGTAGAGAAATAGCAAATATTATATTTGTATACAAACTGATAAATAATCAAATTGACTCTTCAACTTTATTATATTCATCAAATTTCAATGCACCACGTATTTCGTCAAGGACACACTTATCTTTTAGAATCGAAATGCCGAATTCGCAGCATTATTACTATAGTCCGATTTCATCTATGTGTAGAAGCTTCAACAATGTACCTTCCGTAGACATTTTTTTTTTCTAATTTGGATCAATTCAGAAAGCAATTGAATATTCTTATTCCCAATTAACCTCTGCATATATACTCTTTTGATTTTTTTTTTATTTCTTCTTTTTTTCACTTGAATTCCCCCGTACATTTGTAATATACATGAATTCAATACCACTTCTATCTAATGTAACCTTCACTCTCTTTCAGCTAATCTTCAATTTGTTATTATTGATATCATGTACTACGAAGTTGATTATATTTTCTTCGACTTGTGATGATTATTGTTATACTGATTCTTGGGTGTTTTTCGGGTTTGATGGCCGTGGTCCACAGGTTTTTATTCCTGACGTTTCGCCTACGACTATGGTAGGCATTATCAAAGTCTGTGAGGTAAAGGACGCCATGTTCTCGTTCTCACAGTAGATACTACTTCATTGACGTTATGATCGGCTTCATACCTGTTCTCCTGTCCGACGTCCGATATTATTGTGTTGGAGATGGGCGTGGCTTGTTTCCTATTGACTGGTTTGGGCCGTGTGTGCTTTAGAGCTGGTAACCAGACTTTGTTGATGTGTATGCTTTCTTCTTTTCGGTTGAAATTGTCTTTGTGTTTGTGAATCTCTATCGCTTCTCAGTGTAACCTGGGATAGTAGCTCTGCGTTCTGTCAATCACTTCCGTTTCGTCAAATGCAATCGCGTGATTGCCTTCTCCGAGTGCATGCTCAGCTACTGCCGACTTGTCTGACTGTCCTAGGCGACAATTTCTCTTATGTTCGGAGAGCCGTGTCTTGATGCTTCTTTTAGTGGTTCCAATGTAGACTGATCCACAGCTACACGGAATCCGGTACACACCTGGTGTTGCCCACGGCTCTCTTGGAAGAAGAAGAAGGCATACACATCAACAAAGTCTGGTTACCAGCTCTAAAGCACACACGGCCCAAACCAGTCAATAGGAAACAAGCCACGCCCATCTCCAACACAATAACATCGGACGTCGGACAGGAGAACAGGTATAAAGCCGATCATAACGTGTTAGTAGTATCTACTGTGAGGACGAGATCATTGCGTCCGTTACCTCACAGACTTTGATAATGCCTACCATAGTCGTAGGCGAAACGTCAGGAATAAAAACCTGTGGACCACGGCCATCAAACCCGGAAAACACCCAAGAATCAGTTACCTCCGGCCGTGAAAGTTTACGTTCTTTTATTATTATACTCTCCTGTTATTGGGCTCAGGCCTGTTGGATGTATTATGTCTAAATAAATAAATAAGAATGTTCTCTATACAAGTATCTGATCTCCTCTTGAGATCTACCAACAAAATCATAAAATTGAAACGATTGAAATTTCAAGTAGTTCGAAGGACAACTAGCAAAATCCGATAGTTCTGGGATCCATTTTTTGCGTTTTCTGTCCTCTAGACATGAAATGGAAAAAGTTTTGAGTTCTTTTAATATCTGTTCTTTGGGCAAATTGGTATATTTGGTATAACTGCAAATTGAAAAAATGCAAATTTGAGTGACTATTTTGTCATTTACATATCGTGTTTTCATGAATTTGGAGATTCAACTAATGAATTCATTTAAAAAATGCCTATATTTCTCCTTGGTGACGTTTCCGAAGCTAGTCTGCCTCCATTTCTAAGCCTATTTTGGAAAATTTCCAGTAGAATTGTAATAATTCTGGTACGTAGTGTCACCAAACATTTAAACAAAATCAAAATTTGGGCTACGACTGTAAAATCCAAAAGTCATTGGCTTGACATGCTCTAGGGAAGGGATTTTTCTAAAGACCGAATATTTCAAGAATATTCATTGCTCTAGATACGTTTTTCTGTAATACTTATAGTCCCTCATGGGAGTAATTTATTCAATAATTCGATATATCAAGGGGGTCGTCAGTGATGATATTAACAAATGTATTAACGTGAGCAATACTTTTTCAGGAATGTATGAAAGAACGGCCGATGATGAACACCTCCTTCAAAACGATCTATGTATTTTCATGATGAATCTCACTCAAAGCATTCACAATCCCTGAAGTGGCACCCAGAAAGAAATGATACTTATTCGGTGTTGATTTGACATATAAAAGATAAACAATCGAGCACCAATTGTATTTCGGTGCATCTTTGTAGGGTAGGACCGGATTGAAAATGAATATACCTATGTTTCCAGAATGGATAAAATCATTCGAAAATCTGTCAGGGAACAATCAATCATCGGTTATAATTGCACGAGTGCATAAAAATTACCGATAATTTTGCAAGAAAGCGTGATATCTAAAAATTGCAAGTTTATTATCATATTTTGGCGAAAGTGCCCGAGTCCGAAGGACGAGGGCTCTTTTACAAAATATGAAAATAACCGAATGCAATTTGTATAAGATATCACGCTTGAATGCAAAATGATCTGGTCATTTTTATGCACGAATGTAATTCATTGAAATATTTCACTAATGAAGAAATTCTCAAGGAAATGTTATTTTTTGTTCGTTTATACTTTTCTCTATAGATTGTATGGAGTACTCACCTAAACGCGAAATGTTTTTCTATTTGTAAAGTCTATCTGACATTTATTTGTGTTGTTTACTGACGTCTAGCGATACGGTTTCAAATTTATTGTTTCGGTGACTTGATACAATGCAATTACCGCTGTAAGTTTTCGATAATTACATTGCTCTTATGGGACATTTTATATATGAGGGAACTATTCTGGTCGATACTTCACCTCATATTGAACTATATCTGACTTTTATGCAATCATATTCGATTTGTTCTCAATAGTAGTTTGTTAAAGAATATTATGTCTACCACTTATGAAAGCTTTCATATGAGACATAGAGTTAACATGGAAGGGATAACACTTCCAACAGAACTCTTCGAGTGCATAAACGTTTATCATTAAAAATAAATAAAGTATAATTATTATTTTCCGCAATGCCAATAACCCTTCATTACATTTATGGCGAAATGAATGAAATCATCAGATCTTTCTTCATATCGTCACGAGTTGTCAATATTATTGACTCACCCATTTCATCATCAGTATTCGATAACAACAGGCGTGTTGATTTCGATTGCAGGTGATTCTGAATTAAACACAAAATGAGTAGTTCAGAATTGCCCGACGACTTTTTCGTCATATTCGCCATTTTGTGCGTAAGCAGTGCAAATACTGAATTCCACAACCAGTCTGAGCCATCATCTAGTAACAATTCAATATAACCTCGTCATCAACTGTATTGTTTATATTCATAAGCGAACCGTCTAAGGTCTAAGGGCTAGAAAATATATATTTTTGGTGGAATTCTGAGGTTGCTAACTCTTTTTTGAAATGAGGCGTGAACAATGGCTTGCAACACATTTGATCAAAAAACATTTCGTAGAATGTTGACTGTGATATTGTTTATTACTTTAATTGAAATTTTACGGCATAGACAACAGAAAATTCATAATGATATGTGGAATACCATTATGGCTTTCAAAAAGAAATAAATCTTATTCGTACTGAATTTCTAATTGGGTCAGTCAGCGTCGTTATTTGATAATTGTAGTGGGTCACTTATTTCCAAAATCTGCGAGGGTGAAACTTTATCTGTACTTCGGTTTCTGCAAATAATAGTTCAATGCCCCTACACACATAATATTATGGAAACAATATTGGTTCAATATTTCGGCCCAGTATTGTTGATATTATATTGACTAAGAGCATTCAGTGAAGTAGCTTGGTTTGTACAATATAGTTTTTCTACAAACGTCAGTAAATGTATAATTTTTGACGCATGCTGTCAGTGTATAAAATGCCATTTTATGACACTGGTGTAAAAAGTAAATCATTTTTAGCACGAGTGCTAAAAGTGATTAATTTGTAGAGAAAATATAAAAACATAATTCGAAATGTTCATTCAATTAAACGTACAATCAGTGAAACTACATATATGATAAGAAACTCCATGGCCAGTCTCATTGGTAGACGAGTTGGTAGATGTAACAGAATTTATTTTGGTGAAGCTTGTACCAGGGCAGACAACAAAGTTATCCGCCGAAGTTTTGGACAAAATTTGATCCGCAATGTTCTGTTTCCTTTGTAGCGAGTCTTCTATCTAAGCCTCTGCTACTGTGGTGGACTTCCATCCACCGTGTCTTTTAATTGTAGGTAGTGAGACTAGCATCAGAGTCCGCCAACAAACTTGCTGAGAAACGTCGGAAGCATTGCCCAGTATAAAGATGGGAATCAGGCAAATTTAGAAATTCAGCAATTTTGGCAGGCATCAAAAGGTAAGGCCTCGTTGATCCATTATTTGGATAAATAAATATGTGATTTCCTCAAACACATGTGATAGCAGTATTCATAACAAAGCATTAAGATATAATTATATAAATATCCTGAAATAAATGTCTCATTCTGAGCGGAAGCTTATGCGATAATAAATAATTATTCAGGATTATATAAATTGTTTTATGAGAGAGATGGGGAGCGAAAAAAAGAGAAATACCGCTCTTGTCAGTAAGCATTTTAGGCAACCATACCTTGCCGCAATATGGCTGCAAAAAGTCCGGTGCCGCGACGACTCTCCGTTCCTGAGATCTGATACTGAAGCTACCAAGCCCCACAGTGAGTCCCTTGCTCTTCTTGTGGGGTATGGCGAACGCTCCACGTGCTGAACAAGCTACTAGCCACGGCACGGCGATTAAAAACAAAGCCGAGTGATTTTGAACAAATTGAAATCCATTATCTGACATCAGGACCCCCCTTAGTGACCCCTTGGTGCCCCAAGTACCTTAGAAAAGTCTCAACCATGAATGAATAATCGATTCTGACCAGTTTCAAACAAACCCCATCACTCTATCGGACTTGGTTGCCGAGTTACAGCTTTTTTTAGGTTGAGGGGTGAAATATTTTCAAAGGGGGTCAGAAGGGGTAACTGCACAGGGGGATTGGGTGGCAACTGCCTCAAAATACCCTTAGCGGTCCATAGAACCTTCGTACATAGTGGCTTTCCTCAATCATTTTTTGTATGGTTGTTGCCGTTATCCTTTCAACTAATTGTTAAGATTCACTATAGGAGTTAGGGTATTTCGAGTTAGTTCTGAATATTTCCACTTGGTACGTCATCTCATCTCGGCCTCAAGTGTGTCTAGAGTACTTAGAAACGATGACATACCTTAAAAAATCAAGATTACCTGTAATAAAAGTACTCATAAACTGATGAATCATCACATTTCCGTATATAAACAAATACCGCGAAAATTCAGCTGGATTTATGGAAGCTATTCGACGACGACGAGACAAAGTCTCAGTGAGTCATGATACACCTCACGCTACTATGAGAGATTGTTGGTTGCATCATAATTTCATGGAAGCGGTCGCGGAAGAACAGGTGAAAGCAACGCAAAATGGTACCGACTTCCTGATATGGGGATGGAAGAGTATTCGCCTCAGTTAGTCAATTCATACAGTATGTCCCACTGAAATGCTATATTGGGCAATGATCATGTAATTTATTTATTTATTTATCCTGCATATATACAGATTTAGTCCAATTACATATACACAGTCCTATCTGAACTTATCAGCTATCATAGAACTAACCTAACACAAAAAATAAAAGAACTGAATATTACGAGACAAAAATCGGTAAAATGATGCAATAGCATGAAATAAAAAGTGAGTGTATTAATGATTCCGATATAGATTCAAATGAGATTTGAGTTTTGATACTGTTCTGTTGAAAATATCGAAATCATTGTTTTTAATAAAATTATCTGTTACTGACAAGCAGTGGTTAATTAGAGAGTTTGGATTGGAGTCATGGAACACACGATCTCTGCATCTCAAACGTATATCGGGCACACTGAAATCCAGCCAGCACTTCCGGAAAGAAAATTTTATTCTTGAGGATGTTAAAAATGAAAGTGATCTGACATTTTTCACGGCGGTGTTTTAGGGACATTATATTAAAGTCTTCTAGTTGTTTCTTATAAAATAGTAGAAACGGGTGTGTTTTATATTTTTTCAAATGTTGTGATCTAACAAAGCGTTTTTGTACTTTTTCCAACATGTCAATGAGAGATAGCGCTCGAGGTGACCATATTACGCATGCGTATTCAAGTTTTGAACGGATATAAGAGTTGAACAATATCTCACATGTATTGTGAGTGAATTCATGACAAGCTCTGAGTATAAAACCAAGTCTCCGAAAGCATTCCGCCTGTAACTTGTCGATATGAATGTTGAATCTAAAATTCGATGTAAAAAAAACACCCAGATCCTTAATTTCATTGCTTCGTTCTATCGGGGTATTGTTGATACAGTATTCTCTGAATATGATTTTTTTCCTCCTAGAAAACGATATCACTCTGCATTTCGCTATATTCAGACTCAACTCGTTGTTCTTGCAGAAAACGGAGATAGAGCAGATGTCACGTTATAAAAGTTCAGTGTCTTCAAGCGACTTGATAGATCGATATACTTTCAAGTCGTCAGCGTATAAAACAAATTTTGAATTTTGTATGTAGTCAGATATGTTATTGATAAACATGACAAAAAGCAGAGGTCCAAGTATTGAGCTCTGCGGAACTCCTGATGTGGGTATGAAGGTATTTGATTCACTTTCATTGAATTTGACAAACTGTTCTCTGTTGGAAAGATAAGACTGGAGAAAAGATGAGGTATTTGCAGTGAAAGAATACGATAATAACTTAATGATGGCTGTTATTACAAGAGCATGGAATGAGCTTGCATATTAGTATAGCCATTACATGGGAGTTATATGGTTATTTTATGAGACAATTCTTCGAAGAGATTTATTGCAACATTTTCCGAAAGTGAAGAAATATTTTTGACAGTTCTTCAGATCATAAATTGAACGCATAACTTTTGATACACCTTTCCAGATCTGATGGGTATTAAGTTCTTGCTCACTTCCGTGGCGTTCACAATAATTTTGGGTGGTGTTGAAGATGATATTTTCATTTATGAACCCTCATTATTACAAATATGCACACTTGATCGAGCGAAACTAATATCAACTGATTGATATCTATGATTAGGCATATCGTAATACTGTTTCAAAGTCATTATTTTGTGGGTTATCAACCTCCCACAATCTGGAAAAAATTAAAATTGTTATTGGAATCTATACAAGTGTAGACAGACTTCTCATCTAACTCGAAAAGCTGCAGCGTTAATTGAAAAACATTCCCTTCTAAATAAACCACGTCGTATCAACTCAAATCTGCCTTCAGAAAAAAGGAATATTATGTATAAGAATCTCGATAAGAATGCTCACATCTGTTAACGTTTCAGAAACTAAATTCGCTTCCGTTCTCAAAAAAAACTCACAATTTTTTTATAGATTTTGAAGTCAGTATTTGTTGTTTTTTTGAATATTGTTCTGAAATTATACGTGTTGTCGATCCGATTTGGGTGGACATGGCATTTGATTGAATGGAATTTGATGGAAGATGTTTAGTTTGTGTAGGTTATATGTCTTCACTGTGGGGCATTTATTGACTTTTAATCTTCGTCAGTTTTCTGGATAGCCATTTTCTTTCAATATTGATTTCACGGTCGTTTCATAATAAACCCTATCACAACACGGGTTATGAAAAAATCATGAAACGAGAGAAGAAAAATAGAAATTTCCTGATTTTGTCCAGAAGAAATTTCAGATTTGATAGGGACATAGAACTTGAAACGAGTACCTCATTATGTCGGTGGTTGATATAGTGATCTAGAGAAGAATATTATTTGAGTGTTGATGTCCTTTGAAAAAATGTAAACTGAAATCAACAAATGATTTTGCGAGAAATAATACGAAATTGCTATTCAGATGACTAATGATCGCTTCAAAATTTTGAGAAGTCGATTGCCTCATAGTAATTCCTGGTATTGAAAATATAGATACTCAAAGTCAGAGTCGAAGTCACAGTAATCACCAATATATTGAGAAATGAACTTTTTTATGATCACACTAACTTCTTGTTATAATTGTAAAAGAAACAATTGATGAATGAGGAGAAGAAGGCATAAGACGTCTTCAATTCGGCAGAAGTCCAATTGGGAATCTCATCGACAACCCTGTAAAAACCGGCTGAAAGAGAATAAATTCCTTGAATACCGATGATTCGCCTTGACTAAGAACGCAAGGTCGTGTCTCTGGTCGATACGATTTTGGACCGGTTTTCTGATGGTTACTTTGATGAAAAAGCTTTATATTCGCATGGAGGGTTCTCGGTTTGAATCACGTGTAATTAAGCTGAAATTGTGGGTATTCATTAGAAGCATGACAATAGAATAATGGAAACCGGATTCGGAAGGATCATCATTTGAAAGCGATTAGAAAAAATAGTCTACCAGAAACATTTCATGCCATACCTACCCACCTATTTCATATAGAATATCAACTATAACGTTTATTAAAAATAAAATTATATTTTTTTCTCCATGCGCAAGTGTGCTTGTGTTGTGTTAGGTATCCCAAATTTGAAAAGAGATCTTCACTATGTCAGGAAGTGTAATTTAAGGATTCCTGGAGTATGGAGATTTCAATCATATATTATGTTCAGTATAAATTTTCAATAACAAGTAAATAGTCGCGTATAATAGTAGATAATACCACGAGATATTAATGACGGGTATTATTCTCCAGGAATTTTTACGAACCGAGCTGCTTCAGGGAATAGTACACTCTTCTTCATTTACAACTAGTTTATTCATCATAAATAAGTGATTCTTCAGTTTCATTCATCTCAATACAAATTCACAAACACTACCTACGCGTTTGACACAGACACTTTGGAGTTTGGTTATATCGTTTCCTTGGTAATATTCAATTCGAGAAATTTTGTGATAGGACTACAAGAGGGTAAAAAGACTATTACTATCAACCCCTCGACATTATTCCCTGAGGGAATCGTATATAGTATTATACTGCAGAAACCATAAGTATAGTACTTACTTTATGTTTTACTCGTAAATAAATGATTTGAAAGCAGTTTTGTATTTCTTTGTGTCAATAATATTCCCGGAATAGAATGGTAGTGAGTTAAAAAGTTTTGGGCCAGAGTAATGTACAAATCTCTGTGAGTAACTTGAAGGCACATGGAAAGACCTTTTCTATAACAGACCTGGTTTCTTTTTCAGTAGTTATCCTGTGGTAGTTAGTTTTGTTTTGAAATATTCATATTAAACAAGAGCAGAAATAAAGACTTCTTATGCTGAATAAGTTGATTTCTTCATATAGCCTTTTTTCAGAGACTAATCGTTCCTTCTCCTAGATAAATGTTATTACAGTGTTTTGCATTGTTTGTAGGCTTCCTATTTTTTTCAAGTTCCTTCCCTTGCTGTGATGCAATACTTGAATACAGATTCTGCCAGTGCGTAATATAAAGTAAGCATGTTCTTACGAGTACAATTTGTGGATGAGTTGCCCTAGCCTCTTTGTCATATATGTTTTCGCAATTTCTCTTTCATTTTGTTCGATTCAACTATTGTATTGACATTTGTATATTCCAAGGTATTTTTCATATTCACAATATTATTTTCGTTTGACTTTTTGTTCATTTGGAATCATATTACTGAGTTTGCATTTCGATCACATTATTGGAATATTATTGTTTTGTCAATTTCACAAATCATTCAATTTTCTTTGTTCTGTACAAATGGACGACTTTCGAATACTGTCAAATATGGAAAGTTGTCATTAATTTATTCAAATCCATTGAAACAGTCAAACCCTGTACTCACGTATAAGAAAATAAACTCAACCATACTAGTTAATATAATCTATATGTTTTTAATACTCATTATGATATATAGTTTCATCAATTTTATTCTAAAATGAATGTGTATCGTCATTTTGTAGCATTCCACAGCTTTTGTACCAAACCTCATTTAACATGTGATAAATGCGATCAACATAAGGTGGCTGAATGAATCTTTCTGTCTATCCATCTATATAAAATGAATAAAAAATCCTGTTTCATGTTCCTTGAATTTGGAAAATGGAAGCACCAAATAAAGAATCAGAAAATCGATAATTCTGATTCCTTTGAATATTTTCAAAAAGCCTTACATTTTTTCCATTTCAGTAAACCGTTCAGTTGATTTTGGAATAAGATAACCATATACAATTTGTCCCCAAATCCTGATCATGGTTTCCGCGACAAAGCTATCCTATTTATTCGTGTGTGATTTCTGTATCAACCCTGTGACTTCGCTGCTGTTGATTCCGGAGCAGTAACATTTGAAATTATCTTATCCAACGATTTCAAGGACTGTTCGAAAAAAAATAGTGTGTAAACCATATAGCAACCTCAAGATAATCTTGCCTCGTCCACAAGTGGCTTTGATGATAACTTCTCTCTCGATACTCACTTTGCGGCCAGGGATAAAATTTTTTCGTGGTTGAAGATCGATCATTATCGTCTTAAACCCAACTGACAAATGCTATTGTTTCAAAAATATCAGTTCTAGTACATTTATCATTCAAATTCATACCAACGAGTGAAGACTAACGCACTACATGCGGAACCGATGATTGTTAATGAGAATATGATAAGTAGCTTTGTGGATTATGTACATTTTCGAATTATTTCGATGGTATGGATTTTCTGATAGGTTTCACCTAGTACATCATAGACAATATACAACTCACGGTACAACTCACAAACATAATTAATACTGAGAGAAATATCACAAAACCCTACATGCCAGAAATCACAATATCAATGAAGTTATCCAATTCGCTTGGTATTCCCATCAGTAACTATTTTTTATAGGAAATCCATATAAATACCAACACTATCATACGAATAATTGTTTCATGCTTCATGTTTAATCATGATTTGAGGGAGAGATTCATTCTGAACTTCATACAGAAGATATTTTGTCCAGCAATCCATTATGTCTCCAAATTACTTCTGAGATTGAAGAAAGGAAAATATTTGAAGAGATTATGAGCTCACAGTAGTGATGGTTAGCAGCATTACATAGTTTTCCTTTCATGTTATTCACCTTTTTTTTTTGGTGAAGGGCAACACCCTCACTTTTTGGAAGTACTTCTGAAGTTTATATGCGAACTCCGAGATGATAAATGAAATTGTCGTAGATAAGCGTCATGTGATAGAAATGAAAAATTTTCCATTTTCCGTTTTTGCAATACTTCAATGACTCGCGCTGCTGAGGAAATCTGAATCGCACTTCCTGTAAGTATATCTACGGCAATGAAATTTATCGCAACTAGATTACTTCCTCTGCGGTCTCACAGATAAACAATCAAACGGAGATGAATATACACGGAATATAAGGAAAATTACAGTGAAATGGGATGTTCAATTTCACACAATGAATGTGATTTCCAGAATTTTTATTTTACCCACACCTACACAAATTTTTTAATCATTAAACGTGTCGAGATACATATATTGCATTGAGGGGCTCTGGATTTTTCAATGGCACTTGATTTTTATAATTTTTTATATCCATCGAATGACAGATGAAATTAAGAAGTGATACATGAGATTTTTCTACTCCACCCGTAAATATGCCCATTTCTTCATAGTTTACTGAACGGATAAGTAGGCGATTCCAGTCAACTGAATCGTTATGATTTCAGATCCACACAAGTTAGGATACGAATTCCACCAATCACAGAGATCAAAATAATTCGGTATCAGGGACAACCTTGTAGAAATGTCACAATGCTGATATGTCTACCACATTATGAAAATTTTTCAAGAAAACTTTTCAAAAATCAATGAGTTTAGCGATTCATCTTCGAAAAAAACATAAATTAATCGCATAAATGAATGTTGACAATAAATGTAATATCTCAACTTTCCCGTCGTATTCAGGTCTAACATTTCATCTAAAAAATCCCGGTTTCCTCTGCGAATTCTAGAACTTTGTTGCTGAAATTCTGTCATCAATTTCATTGTAATTATTAGTGTTTTCTGTGAAAGATTAATTAACAAAAATGAGTGATTCTAGAGATGAATCTATTAAGGCCACTCCACCAATAATGAACTGAATTGAACAGTTCACCTGATCGAAGAAAAAGTCCACTGTAAAACTCGAATGGATATTCATCCTCGTGCGATATGGCCACCATATCCAATCTTGTACAAACTACTCTTTCGGAATATCAGCAAAAACTGTTCTGTGCTAAATGGAGTATATCCAGTTTTATGTATAGTGCGTGTCACATCAAGCTTTTATTAGAACTTATACCACTAGTAATGGAATACTCATAAATATCACCTCCTGCAATCATTAAAACAAGCATTGGTTAGGGAAAAATTCAGAATTACCTAATAGGTACAATTTACTATTAGTCACTACCGGAAAAAGCATTTGAAACAAGAGATAGGGAAGCATTTCCAAGGCTTATGTCTTCAAATGTAGTTTGTATGTACAAAAATGATAGGAATGAAATGATTGGGAGGTACTCAGGTACACTGAAAAAGTGTAAAAACTTCCATTTATATCACCTATAATGGTCAGTTGAAGTTTTTGTGGAAAAGGTTGGAGTAGAATTTTTGTCTTTTTATTGGACCGCTTGGTATATATACCCACACCAAATCTTTCCAGGCATTTGATGGATACTTCAAACACAATAAATTATTGAAGAGCAGGCCGTGTATTATATATTCATGATGTGTATTGTAGAAAGTCTTATTCAAACACCAATTCCGTAAATATTCATATTTTATTGCATCAGAGGTACCTGGAACAATTCCAGACTTCCTAATGAAGAAGTAATGCCTTAGAAGCTTGAACAGAAATCTGCTCTAGACTTCTTTACCCGATTGAAATTGCTGTTTTTCCAGTATACTGATATATATATATATATATATATATATATATATATATATATATATATATATCTGTTATCGTTGGAAGTGAAAATCTAAATGGAGATCTGCTTATAATAATATCAATATTATTACTGACGAAATTGTTGGTGATGAGTAATATTCTTTATATTAACTTACTCAACAACTAAAACGTGAAGCTCATTCAATCGAATGCCATTCAGTTGAAATCGTTTTCCTTTGAAAACTGTCGACCATCGTGACATTTTTCAACGTACTCTCAGGTTTCAAAAGAATCGTGTTGAATGGATAATGAAACTACTATACGCCAAGCTGGGGCCATCCTTAACCACATTCAAAGACGAGTTCATGAGTTTATCAGTATTGCACAAAGCTTTCGTGAATTATTCATTGATTTTGAAATGCATGAAATCCCAAGTTGGGTTGACGTACAAACGGTTCAGCCGTCTGAAAAGATGATATATTGAAAATGTTCAAGATGCCTAGAAACCCTGGTGATCCCACTGATAAGATTTTGTTTAGATTTTTGTGGCCAAAAAAACAATCAACGCTTTTGGAGGTTTTCCTTATTTTTTCGGTAGGGGGCGTTATGTTCCCATTTTTCAAAATTGATGTCATGTGTCAAATCAGTTGTCATGTCACCTCGACATGGTATCCTCGATGTGTAACGATAATTTTATCGTGTTTTTTTATTGATTTCATTGCTTTCAAACATTAAAACGTTTATTTTTATCTAGTTTCATCGTATTATAGTGTCGAATTTGTATTATTGTTGTCAGTTTTGTCTCAAGACTTCTGCAAAATATTGAGTTTTTAATTTATGTGGACACTCTAGGTCTACAGATAAATATGTTCATCCTTTCTATACCCAAGAACTAAAATTCACCTATCAGAAATCAATGTTCTGAATGAACCCCTGAGCGTGAGGTTTGATTAACCAGGTGATATGATAAAAACTATTTGGACTTCCTTTGTGATAAACTGTGTACCACGATTTAACAACTATCATCATTAATGCTGGAACTTGGAGAAAAAATATATTGAACTGGAAAATTCTAAAAACAATCAGCAAAGACAGCAAATCATACAAATATAACTTCTATCCCGGTTTAGTAAAGTTTCCAGATTTCGCCTCTTTCATCCCAAACTTTCACAGGTTCAAGACATAACAGGGTTTATGGGCATTTCGAAAATATTTGAAGTCATCATCTTTGATTATAACATCTGTGTTCAATAGAAAATTTATGAACATTTCTCATGGCGACCACGGATTATCAAAAGTAGATACCTTAAAATGCGATACGATTTTACCACATTACTGAAGTGGGATTTCTAGAATTCAACATTCTGTGAGATTGTTGTGATCATTTCGTAAACTCACATCTTCATCTCTCCCTGGCATTTTATTTCGACTTCTATTTCTATGATTTCTGAAGGAAGTTCATTGTATAGTTGGGAATCTAAGTATACATGATAAACAGTTCTTGACTTTTTGATCGATTAGTTATCCGTAAGATCCTGGCTAAGATCACAATTCCATTGTTTTGTTTCGTATATTGTTGTGACATAGCTGTACTCTCGAATGAGAAGGTACTGTTTTCGAAAACATATCATAAAATTGTTTTAACATGAAACTGTTCAATATCTATCATTTTCATGATAACTATAAAATATTTTTTCGATGTCCTTTTGCGATATTCATAAATCAAAAGTTTGTTGCAATTTTCATCCTTGTCATTCATTTCCCAGTATTTCTTCTCAATTTTAATATGTGATTAATAAATAAGATTCAAAATCAATGACGTTCAATATCAGTGTCAATGAAGTACCCCAGTCCTGTACCAATAGAGATGTTGAGTGATTTCAAATTTGCTGAATCCAAGAAGATTACAACTAATGGACTGGGCCCTGAGAGAGAGAGAGAGAGAGAGAAAGGCTGCGGAATGAGCAAGATGGTATACTTCAAGTGTAATCTGAGCACATTTCTTCCTCAAATGTGTTTCATTTATATAAAAAGTTCCCACCGAAGTTTCAATTTTCATTTTAGATTCCAATTAATCGATTTTCACCCTGTTTTTTGGAAGTGATCCCAAAACTTATTTTATTGTATTATTTTTCAGTGAATATGTTTCCTTTGATATATAGGTGAAAAATATTTAAAAAAAACATAGCTCTGTAAAATCAGAAGGAGCGTGGTTGATTTTGTATCGTTTACTCAATCAGTGATAGTATTATTCAATATTTGAAAAAGAGGTCGATTCTCTACAAATCTGAGTCCAATGGATCGACAGAAATCGAAAGCACATGAAATACTTTTTTTCTCATTTCAAAAATTTCATCTAGTTCAGGCAGTACTCAAGAAAACGAGACACCATTAGTTATTCGTTAAGTTGGCAAGAAAGAGAAACTCCCTAGGAAACTCCTGTTAAGAATATCAAAGGAATGATAGATTGGATTTATGCCCTATAGATTATGATGAGCTGACAATATGGAAAGCATTTTATGTATTGGTACAGAATAATTGAATAGCAAACTGCCCCCTGAGAATATACATCTATAGCCGATCATTCAATCAAGAGTAATCTCTTTTTCCATCTACTTCTTCTTACAACACTCATAGGTACAGTAATTCTGACTTTTATTCTTTGTTGAGAACATAATACGTAACTGTCAATGTAATATAGTTTCTCATTCTTCGGGTACTATTACACAACAAGAATATCTACGCAACATCTAATCTACCATTATGGCCCATTATTCTGTTTGCAGAAACCACTCAAGAATTCTTTACCTGCGAATGATCCCACAGAAACCAAAGCCATAAAGCAGGTGAGAATTATTTGCCGATGATACCTGTGTGAGAACTGTTGAATACACCTGCCATTCTTTCAACTGACTTCTTAAAACGGTAATCTTAAGCAGGTCTTACACGTGCTCAAAGAAGTAAGTGTGTGGAACGAAATTCATTGTCTGAATAATCGGTTTTTTCGTCTGTGAAGAGAGACATATGTTTGATAAAAGGAATTGCCATAGAGTTTTCTCATTGGATGCAAGAATTTATGAAAGCACTTAGTTCCAATGTTGTAATCGAGGCAATGACTGAACTGATTGGGAAGAGGAAACCAGGTGGTCATTATAAATAAAGCTCTTCGTGAGTACAAAAGGCAATTGTCTCAATCTGCACGTGTATGAACTGCCTTACACTGTCCGTGAACCCAACCTCAACACTTCGTCTTGAGTATAACAATGGAACAAAACATTTGATGGCTAATTATTTTATATGAGTCAGGCTGATGTATATTGCATAAAGCGAGGGATTGTCATGAATATTTCTCGACTTAGTAATGCACTTAGGCCATTCATTACTGGAATTGCAGAGTTACAGAGGAGTGTGGGGGACGTTCAAACGCCAGACATACGAAGGTGGAGCGACGAAACATTTCGAAAATGTAATTGTCTGCAATCCCAATCTATTTCAATACTATTTAGCGCATCAGGAAGCTTTGATAATAGCGTTTTGTAGTTGTCGGTTGAAGAATGGGGATATGATACTTTCGGGTTAAATTAATCTCAAGCTTTGCTTGAAAGTGGTTGACAATGTACCTTGATGAATGGTAATAGTTCGGACTTTCATTGTCTATATTATTAACTCTTTTGAAACCTGTTGCTAAGAGCGAAAGGATAAAAATGCAAATCAAATGAGATAATCAAATCCAAACGAGAGGTTGAAATAGATTTTTTGGTCGAAAATAAAATTGAAGGTGAACTGAAACGCCTGCTCGAGTTTCATTTTTTATTCCAGAGCCCTGAGAGATTGTTTCATTGCAAAGGTTTGATTGATCAAGGAAAATAATGTTGTGGCAGAGAAATTGATATATCGAATATGAAATATTGATCAAAAAAATGCAAATGAAGAAATAAATGAAATAATATTGTGACAAGAAAATTGAGATCTCGAATGTGAAATATTGGTGAAAAAAAAATTAAATGCAGAAATGAATGAAATAGTATGAGTAAATGTTGAAACCAAGTTTTAAGTAGATTGTATTCACGACGTTTCGATTGCTGGTATCAGCAATCGTCTTGGCGTGATGATCCTTTTCAACCTTTCGTTTGGATTTGATTTGCATTTTTATCCTTTCGCTCTTAGCAACAGACAATAGAAGTCCGAACCATAACCTTTCAGAAATTTCAAACTCTTGTTAAGATTCAGAAGTAATGAAAATCAAGAGCAGTTCTTCTTGAAATATCCTGATATCAATTGACGGTTTCCTGAACAACTTCACTTACGCGAATGCTCCCAATATTTTTCAAATAATAAAGTATATTAGTAGCAAGTGGGCATCGCCATCTTTCATTTCGAAAGTAAGCAATTTCTCGAAATAGAAATATTAACTTGTTTAAAAGTTTGCATACTAGTTGATTCACGATTATTCGAAATAATATCATAAAATGAACAGTAAATAAATATTGTAAAGAGTCGTCCGACGAAAAGTATGCACCTAGTCTCTCTCTCTTTCGTTTGTAATCTGAAGCAAAAATGCTCGAACACGTAGAGTTTGATTGTGAGGGGGACACATTATGATTATTTTCTTTAACATATGCATTCCAACCCCAAGAAGAAAGTGGGTTAGAGTGATACATTACGTGAAGAGGTAGGTATATTTCAGATGAATCCCTATCTATTGAAAACTGAATGCGAAAACGGCGTTCATTTTGGTATTGAAGAAAAATACAAATAAGTTTTGGCTATCAGAAAACATTATTAAAATCATTGTAGGTTTCAATGCTTGTTATTTGTAAGGGTGCTTTGTATAAAAGTGAAAAAGTTGTTGAATTGATTTATCGAAACGTTATTTCAATAGAAGTTGAAGATGTGATCCATTTGTTTCCATACGATATCATTGATTTTGTTGGAATTCATTCCTGAAATTTTGTTCTGATGGGTTTCTACGGTTGTTGTTTCACAGTGAAATAAATCAGGTTTCGACAAACTTCCTAACTAACTTGGCTACATAAGAATCATTTTATCGGGATGAATGTCCCCAAAGAAGCGAGCAGTAAGTCTAGCAGAACTATTTTTTTCAAAATGACTGAAAACAATTCTAACTCGTTCTGAAATAGAATAAAACAGGTTTTATTGTGAAATTGAAATTATTTTCAAAGAAACCAAACTGAATCAGTGACAAGACTCAAATGAAAAATTATCCTAATTATTTTCCTACTCAACTGCAGATTTTCCATCAAAAACAAGCAAACCATGAATGAGAATTACATTGGGATTTGAAATTTCAACTATGAAATCTTGCTTTCGTTTGAATCAATTAATTCTGACATGTTTTTAGTTATTCTGATTCTCAAATACCAAAACTTATTTTCATTTTTCACCAGTAACAAAATTATCGGGTTGATGTTCAATTTTCGGTTATAATTGCACGAGTGCATAAAAAATACCGATAATTTTGCAAGAAAGCGTGATATCTAAAAATTGCAAGAGTTTATTTTCATATTTTGGCTAAAGTGCCCGAGTCCGAAGGACGGGGGCTCTTTTACAAAATATGAAAATAATCGAATGCAATTTGTATAATATATCACGCTTGAATGCAAAATTATCTGGTCATTTTCATGCACGAATGTAATTCATTGGAATATTTCACGTATAAAGAAATTCTCAAGGAAATGTTATTTTTTGTTCATTTATACTTTCCTCTATAGATTGTATGGACTACTCATCCAAACGCGAAATGTTTTCCTATTTTTGAAGTCTATCTGGCATTTATTTGTGTTGTTTTCTGACGTCTAGCGATACGGTTTCAAATGTGTTGTTATGGTGACTTGATACAATGCAATTACCGCTGTAAGTTTTCGATAATTACATTTCATATATGAGGAAAATATTCAGTTATGTTTCACGAGTAGTGCTACAAATGAAATCAGCTGCATTTTTTGTGAATATGTATTGAACGAGAAACATCGACGTCAAAAAAAAAAACGTAACAAATAATATACAGTTGCCTGTAAGATCTTCATATAGCTAGCAACAGGAAGCTATTGTATAGCGAAACACGTTTCGCGTTTTAGTAAACCCTAATATGTGAAAATCTCACAGGCAACTGTATAATATTCTTTTGATATAGATTTTCATCAAGTAACGGCCACTGGCCACTAACATTCAGTTTTAGAAAACCTAACCTTTCATTTCTAGAATCTGATGTGCTTGCTATTTTTTCTATCTGTTTGATTCTGAGATAGTATGTGATATCGTATCAGGGTTAGCTTGTAGTGTGAACGTTAACGACAATCTTAACATTTTTGAATTCTGATGAAAAAAACTGCGTTTGCGAGTGCGTTTGCAATAAGTGAAGAAGTCGAAGAAGTACAAAGAGATAGACAAAGTCATCATGCAGCCATATTCCTCTTCTCAATGAACAATTGGTCAACCTAATGCAGGTTCGAAATAAGCAACAGAGTTTTCAGGTTATTATGAATGAAAATATTCATTTTCATGTCGATAAAATACTATTTTTGATAAACATTTCTAACTTGTCGCTTACATTTCGTACGAAGACGTACCGTTGTATTGAGGAGAAATAAATGTATATCAAACTTTATATTGGGAAATGAGAAATTTCAGTTTTTCAATAGTTTGAAGTTTTTGGAAGTATCTCAATTCTCTGCTTTGTATTGTTTTTCTAGAAAGTTTGAGAGATGAGGGAATCTGAATCAAGAGGTACAATACTATTCATATTTGTATATCGAAAATACTGTTGCAGAGGGTTCTTCACGCTGCGCTGTTTTCAATAAGAAGCATTGTGAATCTACTGGATTTCTATGCTGCCTATTGCGTTCAGGACTGCTTCACATTTCACAACTTTTATGTGTATATCTCCTTCCTGTCAATTTTTCCATTGAGCTTGTGTAGTATTAGATGATCGGAGAATTTTACGCGCATGCGCAAAACAAAAATTCCTTCGATTTATCCAATAATTTTCAATAAAATGCTATGAAATATAATACAGTTTGATTCGAATGTTTCAACATTCAGCTGAGGATTTATGTAAGTATATAATACCTATTTGAAGTATTGCAAGAACAATTGAAATTACGAATTTTGAGTGAAACAAGATCCCCATCATATAAACAACTAGATCAGTAAAATATATAGTTACAAGGATCTTTTTTGGCACCAGAATTGTATATTGTTTTTATTAATACGCTTTTATTAGCTTGGGTTGTAACTATGTATGTAACGGAATCTTTGAGCATAATTTTCACCAATTTCCAGAAGTCTGATTAATTTGAAACTTTGCATACGTATCAAGGACCGATGACAATGCAATAATTTGATCATAGTTTTCCATTATCCGTATTTTTCATCAACACGCTTTTATTAGCTTGGGTTGTAACTATGTATGTAACGGAATCTTTGAGCATAATTTTCACCAATTTCCAGAAGTCTGATTAATTTGAAACTTTGCATACGTATCAAGGACCGATGACAATGCAATAATTTGATCATAGTTTTCCATTATCCTTATAAGAACCACCAGGATTAATAAATTCTTTTATAGATCCTCTGTAGTAGAGTAGAAAAGATAGAGCTAGCGCGCGTTCTGCGCATGCCTGCAGTTTCGGACTTACTCTTTCGTTCTTTCGTTCGGGCACTCGGCACAGCTCAACGGAGGCAGAAACGTTTTCAGAGTAGTTGCGTTCTCACAATGTTCATTCTTATCTTACATGTGTAGGTACACATGAGTCTGATACATGCAAATTACTATATATGATATTTATGTAACATATAATATAGTTCCCAGCGAAATACAGCCACGGAACTGCTGAAAGACGAATGTTGCCAATAATCCTGAGTTGGGCTTCGACCGTTCACAAGATGCAAGGTTGTACAGTTGATCATGCAGTAATTTATCTAGGCTAGCGATTGTTTGCTGCTGGACAAGCCTATGTAGCACTTAGTCGTGTAAGATCTTTAGACGGTATTCGGAATGAAGAACTTGATTGCTCTAAGTTAACAGGAAGTACCCCATGCAATAGTGAAGCTTTAAATGAAATGATGAGATTGCGGAATGATTCGTAAGAAATATCACATTTCCACTAGAAACTAATTGATAAATTGAACTAAAAAATGAAAAATAAATAATAGTTTAAAAAACTAAAAAAACACGCTTTTATAGCTAACCGAACTAAAAAATAGAAAATAATTTTTAATTACAAAGAGTTTATATTACGGTAGTAGAAGGCTAAACAATCATTCATAGTCAATCAGCTCAAAATAAAATTATAATAAAATTCAAGTAATTAACAGAATTAAGTAATTCAGAGTAAGAAGCGTGGGGTGCATTTTACTACATTTCATAAGTCTCCTCTCAAAGATAATTACCGATAGAATGATTGTAATATATAATATATCGAGCACCCCACGATTTTACTCTGAATTACTTTATTCTGTTAATTACTTAAATTTTATTATAATTCTATTTTGAGCTGATTGACTATGAATGATTGTTTAGCCTTCTACTACCGTAATATAAACTCTTCGTAATTAAAAATTATTTTCTATTTTTTAGTTCGGTTAGCTATAAAAGCGTGTTTTTTTAGTTTTTTAAACTATTATTTATTTCTATTGTTTTTTTATGCACATCTGAAATGCAATTGATTTTCACACCCACTATAGTCATTATCTGTATTCCAATTGAGAGGATCTCCTAGGTTATTTCTCATCGAAATTAGATGCTGCCGATATTGACTTCAAGGGTTTTTAAATATCTGAATGATTAATTTAGTTATTTGGCATTTTCTGCTATCTATTCAGAACCTTCAGGCATTAGTAATAAATGTAAAATATGAAACTCCCATCGGGAGACTAAGTGCTGTTAAAACATTCAAATCAGACTCATTTCCTTTCTACATCTTTTTATTCACCTATGAGGACGTCTTAAGTTGTATTTATACAGCTTCAATTATTAACTAATGATTAACAATTATAGGAAATCTTAATGCTGATTGGCTCAGGAAATATTGCCTATCAATAAGCATCCAACTTCGCGATCTTTGTTGATTATTTCTTGATAGTTGAAACTGCATGAATCTACCTATAGTCCGAACCTGTTTCATAGTCCTTTATCAAATCCATCACAGCAATAATTGGCGTGATTCATGTTTAATTGCTTATTACCGTTGTAGATAAACCTATTTGAATATTATGCTCCTTACGAGTACCTTTATTCAGTAAACTATAAATAATCAAATATTGAAACGGGGAAGTGAACTAGACTGATTCACGTTCCGTTGTTTTCCGAAAGGTACCAATGTTTACATGGGGCCCGAAACAATCAAAAGTGCATTGCCACACACTGACAACGATATAAACACCAGTGCATAAATTACAGTCGACTCTATTTGAATATACTGTTTTATGTACTCACGACTGCCCCCGTTGTATTAACTTCCGGAACGCATTAAAGGATTAATAAACAGTTGAAACCAAACAAAACACGGAATCGATCGCTATAAAAAAATACTCACGAAGCACATGTCAGTCCTGGACGGATAAAAACTGCCATTGTAAACATTATTCATTTTTTGTGGTTAAACACCGAACACTCAACAGTAGCCACCTATTCACTCAACAAACTCGCTGAACAAACGTTAGTGATGGTATTTACCAACCGACTGGATCTGAATATCAAATCAAACTGATATCCAGTGAGTCATTCACCAATGGTATTCATGGCTATTCGCGGAATACTACCAACTAGCAGGTATTCACGCTGAAGAGATGGCCGTGAAGACAAAACACGTCCAACACTGACTTAAGAACGACTGCACTGCATGTCATAGCCACCTCCATTGAACTCAGACCCTCGACACTTAAATCAAATTAATTTTTAAGTAGGCTGTTGTCCTTTATGTGGCTCCTTCACTTATTACATCTGGTTGATTTGGAGTGCGAGTTGATGTTTGAGGAGATAGGGGTACGCCGATGATATTTTGCGTCATACTTAAGATGCAGATGGTGCTTTAGGGTCTTTTTATTGCAGATGCACACTTGAGGTTATTGATGATTGACCCCGTTGATAGGTGAGAGTTAATTGGAGTGAAAGTGTGCTTTGTGAATGAATGGTCGGTATGTTTGGTGCTCTGATTGTAGTACACGGTGTAAGCAGTTAAATTAAAGCTAAAGATTAATCTGACCTCCACCTGAGCATACTCTAGAAATTGAAAGTTTTCGTCAACTGCAGTTGTTAGTGATGGGGTTATAATAGTGAATTGATTCATTGTTATGTTGAAATATAAAATATTATTTATGATATTTTGCCGCAGAAGTCACCTCGATATTCCCTCATAGGATGTCTGGATTGCATAAATTTTGCTGAACATAATGACTGAACTGGCATTGAAGTAAATAGTTCTGAATTGAAGCATTTCAAGCTGAAAATTCAAACGTTCCGCAGCCTTATAATTGTCCCACTCCCTTTCATATGGAGAGAGTTCTTTATAAAAAAACATTGGCATGCGAAAAACCTTATCCTACCATGCCAACATATAACAAAAGTAGAATGATACTAACTTACCGACATTTACAACTATGGTAGGTGTATACTTAGAGTGAGATCTGTAGTCGACGCTATATATGCATGGATTTTGCCAAGATATTCGACAGACTGAATGAAGACATTCTGGTAACTGAAATAATCCTATATGGATGTACTTATGTGATGAATCGTTCTCGAAATGTTGGATATTTTTGACGCATGTAAGTCATCAACGTTCTTACCAAAAGCAGGTTCAGTCTGGGGTTCTCACTATTTTCAGTAATCATATATGTTCAGTGTTCATGTCCAGGAAATTGCTTCAATTTATTTTCTATTCGCAATGATCTCAAAATATATCAACTAATAATCTAAGATAACGATAGTATCATACTATAATTTTTATCATATCTACACAGTCTCAATCAGACACGAAGTTCATTTCAATTGGGACATGTGCTTCTCAATATCATTCAAGTACCTCAAATCCAGTGAAATTTGAATATAACATGAATAGGTCACATCTTTGTAAAACTAAGTAATAAAAGATTTGAGTGTGACTTTCCAAAATAGTATAAGATTCAAAAATCATATAATTAAGTGTAATGTAGCAAAATTGGGAAAGGAAAGGTAAGCTTCAGTAAGCAATCATAGTATGGATTCAGAATCACAAAAATTATCGGGTGTTCTTCGTATTCGCTTTGTGGGAGCAAGCTTGAGTGTACCTCATTGGGCTTTCACTGAAGAAACAAATCGACATCAAAATTATAGAGACAATTGGTATTATCTAAAAATTATCCACTATAATACCCTTTTATCAATTGTTCAAATATTACTTAATATTTGTTAAGCTAAATACATAGATTTTTGTGTCAATTATTAGGAGATATTATACGATTGTTATAATTATCGATAACTATGTACTGTGTATAGATGAGCAATAATGTATTGTATGAAATATTTGTGCGCCACGAGCCGCAGGAGTTGATTGAAACCCCTTCCAGACCACCGGACGACTATTTGGATTTCCAAAAGTATACCAGACAATACCACGGTTGCAGAGGGAATTGAATGACCTATTGAACGAGGTATCGCAGGTCCCTCTATTACCTTTTGTTGAAAAAAAGTTTGTATCCCTTTGAGCTACCCCTCAACTTCAAACATCGTTTTATAGTGATAGGATAGTTAGCTGATATTACGGAAATATCATTTGTAGGATGGATACTACGGGTCTAGTGTCATGTATTTTCTTTCATCTTCAAAACAGACGTCGTAGCTTTATCAGACATTCCTTTGGTTCATTCTCATACGTAATAGCAAAAGGTTGCAATCAGTTCAGAAAGGAATGTAGATGTTTTGTCAATGTTGTAGATCATTCTTAATTTGAAAATAATTTTATCTTTCATTTTTCTTTATTTCTAATCTCCCACAATCTGAAAGAACAAGAATTGATATTGAAATCTATACAAGTATCAAAGAGCAGATTATTAATATACCCCGAAAAGTTGCTGCGTTAATTGAACTGAATGAAACACCTCTATTAGTTCAGCAACATCTCGTGTAACTCAAGTTTCTTTATCAAAATCTTCAAGAAGTAATATTTATCAAAATACTCATCGCTAACTTAGAAATGGAAATTACAACTTCTATGGGGGATGTGAAATCAAAGAAATTAGAAACACCCCGTTCTGGTAGGACAGTGTACATTATTTGATAAAGTTTTATTCATTCACAGAAAGGAAGAAAGAGTTTATCTAAAAATGCTTCTCCCCTACCTCTAAGGCACGATGGTCATTGGGGTTACATAGAAATCACTTTTCTTGCTTGTAGACCAAGCAGTGGCGGATCCAGATTCAGGTCAAGGGGGGGGTCTATAACTCAAAATTTATATATATATATATATATATATATATATATATATATATATATATATATATATATATATATATATATAATTATATAAAACAGAAAATTATGAGCTACCGTATAGCAACAACTAGTCAAGAACCAAAAAAAGGAGGTAAAGTATGTTCGAAACTTTACTTTTTTCAAATCGAATCGAGTTGATTTAACCTAATCGACAGCATATTCTACTCATACATAGTATATTGTGTATTCAAATCGTTACCGGCATACACAATACTCATCACAAATGTTACAAGTCTAATTTTTCAATTACTGCGCCAAAAACGATCCAATGGCAGCACTGTCAGAAATTTCTCGAACTTTTCCTCTATAAGCCTGACAAGTGTCAATTTTCTTCAAAGTGTCATCGAGGAAAATTGCAATTTGATAGTAAAAAAAAAGCATTTTATTTTGAACCTACAACATGAAGAGGACTCTATTTTCATATTTTACTCGGCTTGATCCAGCGTCTGAACCGACTGAACCAAAAAAAAGGAAAGAACAATTAGTGAGTCCAAAAATTTCAAGCGAAATTTGTTTGTTTGTTTGTTTGTTTGTTTGTTTGTTTGGGTAACATTCAATCCAGATCTTGTTTGTACTATTTTTAATTCTTGATTATTAATAATTTAATTATTTTTTTAAGAATTGGAGGATTATTGAATTGAATAAATTGATGAAATTGTTTGTTAAAAAATGAAAATTGACTAATGTTTAAATGTAGCCTGTTCTTCAGTTTTCAATGGAATGTAGTAATAATTATTGAAGTTCTTCAATTTTAAAGCAAAAAAATGTATTCTATTTTATTTTTTTGTCTTGCTCATGTGACATTTTTTTGTTCCCTAACAAAATTTGGAAATTAGGAGCCGATAAAAATTGAAAAAAAAATCTTCTATTTTTCCAATGGGGGGGGGGGGTTCGGACCCGAAACCCCCCCCGTGGATCCGCCACTGATACCAAGCTTATGAAAATTGAATCAAATACTATGAATATCTACACAAAGCGAAAAACAGAGTTATTTCTAAAAAAAATTTCACTCATCAGGATAATATTTTATTCCAGCCCAGACATCATCTCGTTTTTATCAGGGATTATTTCCCTCAATGCGAATAAACGATGAAACAGTTGAAGGCTAGACTGCTTTTACAGAGTTTTACAGCGATTAAATACACTAGACCTTTAAACCGATTAAAATGTTCGAAATAAACCAGGCGTTTGGATCACTTTTCAGGTACTATCTCTGGTACTATATTGTTCCTGTGTTCGATTTTGATGTTTCCTGAGTTTACATGTTTTCTGGAGATAATCTAAACATATATCCCTCCTTCGCCAAGTTCAATCGACCAAAATGCGTGCATTTCCACGATTTTCAAAATTTTGCTTTCAAGCAAATGCTTTCGTGTATAATAATTTAAAATGAAATCCCTCGACCTGCGGTCTCGGGATTTCATCAAATTATCATACACTCAAGTCATTTGCTAAGCAAAATTTCGAGAATCATGGAAGTGCAGCACACATTTTAACCGATTAAACTTGGTGCACTCGGGATATAACCCCCGATAATCTTCAGTGGGAAAATTAATGAATTACGGAACTCTTCGACCAGATACCAGACGATTGCAAAATATTCAACACGTGACAAGACTGTCATGAGTTCCAAACCAGCTATCGTCATAACTTCACTCGACGCGCGTTAGATACTAAATCTAAAGACTGGGGTGGTGTTCTTTTTTCGAATGAGTTATTTTTGAATAACCAACCCTTGTCTTTGGATTCAGTTTCAATTCTCCTCTCCTGAAGATGCTAATCTTGTTAGAGAAACGCACGTCAAGTGCAAGAAATATCAGTTTGTTGTTAGACTACACCAAAAGTTACATTCTCATAATTTATTACCACAATGGTTTGACATTTTTTCTCAACAATGTTTCCATTGCCAGGAAGTCAGTGTACACACTTCTCTTTGTAACAATCAATAGTTGATGAAAAAAATTATAGAACCAAATAAACGATCAGTCTGATATCAAATTTGCGCAAAAAAAAACAAGTATTACAAAAGTACTGAAACAGAAAAGTCGTATAGCTTTGAATCGAAAAAAACGGTGAGTTGCACTTCACAAACAGTGGCAGAAGTGTCCCTCACGGATGAAACCGAAGTCCCCTTCTTTTAGACCAAGAGCCCGTGTCACTATTTTTGGTAGTGATAAGTTTACGCCCATCGACCACTGAAACTTGTATTATCGATGTCGACGATGCTACAGAGATTCTCGCCATACATGATTTCCGGGGCGAAGTTGGGGTAGGGGGCTGACCGATCTGTATAAAGTGAGCAAAATTAGTCGTAAGTTTACGACTGAGAACATGGGAAAAGCAAAGATTTCAGGGAAATAATCCGACGCTCGCTTATTGTCAGTCGCCTACATCGTGGCGTTCACACGCTACAACCCTCGAAATATATATAAAAAAAACAACAGCTAACAAAAAACCAGTTTACAACTGACAGTGGGGCAGATCTTACCATTAGCATTTCAATGACACAAATTTCGCTGGCCAGCCTCATTCAATGGGGCGGAAGGGCGCTGGGCCCACCTGTTTCGGAAGAATTCTTAAGTATTTTTTCATGATAAGCTTACATTTCAAAATTTAGGGGCAAGTAATCTATTATGCACAAATCGAGAATCTATTACCGTCAGTCACGTACCACGAGGCAAAAAGAAACTGGGCCCTTGAAAAGGTGCAAAAATATTCAGGTATACTTCAATATTATAAGTTTATGCTCAAAAAATTCACACGACGTTAGTTGTACCACCTTCATCAAGAACCTGTCACCTATAATCATGTAAAGTGTGGCAAAGGCCCGATAAAAATTGAAAACATGCGTCATTTCAGTGGAAATGCGCTTCAAGCATTGTATATATGTATAAAGGGTGTCCTGAAATTACATAGATACATTTCAACTACATGAAGAGTTGAGAAAGTTATGGGGAGGGAGTTATGGCCATTTGAAGGCGTGCCCAAGATGAAAGCCCAATATGTTAAAATTCTACCTAAATGAGCTACAGTCATTTGAATGTGCAACTTTCTGGATGGTTTTAATCTGAAATCTCCGAAACGGTACTTTACAAAAAAATTGAATTCCTAGAGTTGATAAACCTTCCTATCACGGATGAAAAGTATTAACATTCCTTTCAAGATTCCATTCAGGGGTGGGTCAAACCCCAACTATTTTCGCATGTATTTTTTTTGAGGTTTCGATCTCAGATTATTGAATTCTAGTTTTCTACACAAAAATGTATTCTTGTTCAATTTGGATAGGGTGAATCACTTTCATGTAAAATCGATTCGAAAAAGATCTCGCACGAATAAAACCAAAATAATGCTTGATTAAATCATCAGAAGTAACGATATCGAATGAAAAAAAACTGATAAAAACTGAATAGCGCTAACAACAAAAAACTGAAGCGTACATTTATATCACAAATTTCCCAGATTATAATTTCATTTATATCCAAAACCGTTGGAAGTTAAAAAAAACTCTAAATTTGAACTTTATCACTCTAATTAGCAACATTTTATATGAGTACGTTGGGTCAAATTGTTATATTTTGAAGTGAGGAATCTGCCATTTCTATATGTTATGACACTATAATAATATGGTAAAACACATACAGTGATACAGATAGTCATTATTTTGTGACGGTAAACTCAGATGTCGGCAACAGGGTCGTACTGTAGTTCCAATTTGGTTGGGAAAAAAAAACGAATCATAAACTGAAATACTTATATTTATTTTTGAAATGCATAGTCAGAAACTTTAAATAAAAATCACAGATGAAGAATTACCAATGCTTTTGACTAATAACTATTATAGTCATTCAAAAAATACATCTATACTAATCATGATTAGTGCGCGACGCTACATTTGTTGACTGACAACATTCCACCGATACATGAGATGACTGACACGTGAATTGATCGATCCAGCAGAGTCCACTTCAGGTATATTTCGAAGTGTCAGTCGTCAAATTACTGTATTGAAAAATTTAGGGCCGATGTTTCAATAATTGTCATATATTATATCTGCACTTCGCAAATGCAAGAAACTTGTCAGTTTAGCTACCAAGTGAGCTTTATCCATACAATAAACAGCTGAGAAAGGTGTTTTCATATTCACGTACTTACGTTGTACCTAAATGTTTGATTGTCAGTCACAAACATATGATTTTTATGATAAAAATGTAGCCAAGCTTTATAGAGCGCTATTCCAGGAACTTGTTTTTACGAACGGCAATATTTGCACCCCTTGTTTGATGACTGTTGATTGCATTTTTCAATTGGACAGTTGAAAGTGAACATTATTGTGAAGGAATCAGTCGTGAGCTTATCATAAAAAATAACTTAGAAATTCTTCCGAAACAGGTGGGCCGAGCGCCCTTCCGCCCCATTGAATAAGGCTGGCCTGCGAAATTTGTGTCATTAAAATGCTAATGGTAAGATCTGCCCCATTGTCAGTTGTAAACTGGTTTTTCTTTGTTGTTGTTTTTTTGTTACATATTTCGAGGGTTGCAGCGGGTGAA
The DNA here is from genome assembly GCA_032362365.1 of Zygogramma bicolorata. Lineage (NCBI taxonomy): Eukaryota > Metazoa > Arthropoda > Insecta > Coleoptera > Chrysomelidae > Zygogramma > Zygogramma bicolorata. Next base: position 43,895 of record JAVJAQ010004411.1, on the reverse strand, counting down.
CGCCACGATGTAGGCGACTGACAATAAGCGAGCGTCGGATTATTTTCCTGAGGTCTTTGCTTTCCCAATGTTCTCAGTCGTAAACTTACGACTAATTTTGCTCACTTTATTTATACAGATCGGTCAGCCCCCTACCACAGATTAGAGAATTACAGATAGGAAGGTTAGACAAGACAAACGAAATTAAACAGAGATAGAGTTGCACACCAATTTAAAACCCACTTTGAAAGCTGTCAGAATTATGACACAGATCAGCTGTGATTATGAGGTAAACAAACAGATTACCTACTCTCCGATGTTCAATTTCGTCAATCAAATCATTAATTATAATGATTATAACAGATTACCATCACCATCGGACTGTCGATGAAACAAATAATGTGTACGTACATAATAGGTGTTCTGTCTGTGTCCATTAGTAGTATTTGTGTGTTTACAGTGTTCTCCATTATAGCGTTTTGAACAGTTTATTCGACTTTTGAGGATTATAATATTTGGATTCCGTTTCAATTGAATTTGAAGCTGAGAATGGATAAGCAAAAAAAAAGTGGATTTCGTTGCATGTACCAAAACTGCGGAAGGCGTGCATCTTCTGATTCAACAGAAATTTTAAAATTTCATAGAGTTCCTAAAGATGAAACAATGTAAGTAGAATTTATTCTGGATTATAGTGTCATAGAATATATTCATTCATTGATTAGTATCCTACGTATCAACAAAATTGTTTTGCGACGATTACACAGTAGATGTATACAAGAATTGATTGCGACAATGTGAAGTAAAGTTATTGTTGAATGGGAATGGTTCGGACTTCCATTGTCTATATTATTAACTCTAATTGAAACCTGTTGAATGAAAGGATAAAATTACGAACGAATTCAAATAAAGCAATCAATGAAATAATATTGTGACAAGAAAATTGAGATACTGAATGTGAATCATTACTCAAAAATATAAATGAAGAAATAAATGAAATGGTAAGATGAATAATGAAACCAAGTTTCAAGTTGAGTGTACTCACCACGTTTCAATTGCTGGTATCCTCAATCGTCTTCGGGTGATGACTGTCATCATTAGAGTTAATAGTAATAATATAGATAATGGAAGTCCGAACCATTCCCATTCAGCAAGGAACATTGTCAACCACTTTCAAGCAAAGTTATTGTTTTCTGTATCAAATACAAGTTACATGTTACATTTCAGGTGCATGCGTTGGGTACAAGCTTGTGGACGAGAAGAACTTTTGAATGTGATACCAGTAAGCGATTTCTACGATAAGTTTAGAGTTTGTAGCATGCATTTTGAAAATTGTATGTACAATAATCCTTCTGAAAAGTCACGTTTACTTCCTAGTGCAGTGCCTATCAAGTGTGAAGCTCTTCAAGTACAAGGTGGGTGCCAACTTATTTCCTCTTTGATGTTTTTTTCATTCTATTGAAAGCCTTTTCAATATAAATGACAGGAACCTTTGCATTCTCATTACTTACTAAAAATTTTTTTATAGATCATATGGATTTTGTAAGTGTACCAAGTCAAGCCAACCCTATACCATCCAAGAGGATAACAGTATTGCAGGATATCACAATTTCCGCTGCCTCTGATACTCGCACACCTTCAACAGTAGAATGCTCTGAGGTACGGCAACCAATTCATTCGTCAGTTGAAACACAAACAACAAAATTTATTTCCAGCCATTCCCCAAGAAAACTGAAACTCAAGAAAAAAATTGTAGTTCTTCAAGCGGAAAACAAGAGACTAAAAGAAGAATTAGAAAAAGTTGTAGAGCCATCTGAAGAAGGCTTTTTTCAACTAACAGAAAAATATCTGACTCCTGAAATAGCTCGATTCATTAAGGCTCAAGTTAATTTGACCAAAGCCAATAAATTTGGGAGACGATATACAGAGGAGTTGAAACGATTTGCCCTTACCATTTATTTTTTGGGCCCTCGTTGCTATACATATTTACAGAGAATGTTTTTACTACCTTCTACACGATCCCTCTCATTGTTTGTGGAAAAAATCAAGTTTTCTCCTGGATACAACAAAGTTTTGTTTGACATATTGAAACTGAAGGTACAGCATATGACTCCACAGGATAGATTTTGCACTATATGCGTTGATGAAATGTCCATCAAGACAAATTTGTTTTATAACTATGCTTCTGATGAAGTGATTGGTTTAGAAGACAATGGAAGTACAAAGTCTGTTGTACCAGCTTCGTCAGCTGCAGTTCTCATGGTTTGCGGACTTAAAGCAAGATGGAAACAACCAGTTGCATATGTTTTATCATCGACAGGTTATAATGCAATTGACATGAAAAGTTTGCTAGACATTATTGTGAGAGAATTGGCTAATGTTGGTTTGAACGTTGTTGGACTTGTTAGTGATATGGGATCAAACGTGTTGGAGTTGGCGGAAGGGTTGGGTGTAGGCCAAACTAATTCCAAAATCATTTTAGGTGGGCAGCAGATGTTTTATTTTTTTGACGCTTGTCATTTAATCAAAGCAGTAAGAAACAATCTGCTCATGAATCAGTTCGCTTGGGAAGACAAATCAACTTATGGAAATATATAGAACTTTTTTATGGTAAAGATAAATCCATGATGAATAGATTAGCACCAAAGTTGACTAAGTCGCATTTGGAACCTACAAATTTTGAAAAAATGAAAGTCAAGCTAGCAACTCAAGTAATAAGCAACACTGTAGCAGCTTCTCTTGAAACATATGTTCATTTGAAGGAATTACCAGGAACTGCTATGGCTACAGTGGAACTTATAGCAAAATTTGACAAACTCTTCGATATATTCAATTCGTCAACATTATCTAGCCCAAAAAAATTCAATAAGCCTTTCAAGGGAGACACTTATCAATTGGATTTTTTGAAAGATATGAAAATTTATTTACAGCAACTCAAAGTTTACAAAGGATTGAAACGCATCAAGGTAAAATTCATTAATTGTTGGATTATTTCCATAAATTCTTTGATTGGTTTATGGGAATTATTAAAAAGTGAGGGTTTCAGTTTCCTTTTCACCAGAAAAATAACCCAAGATGCTTTGGAGAACTTTTTTGGGCGTATTAGGCAGCAAAGTGGAAATGCAGTAAATCCCACACCTATTCAATTTACGAGGGCATTCAGAAAATTATTCATTTTAAATTACATTCATTCCAAATCAATGAATTGTGAAGAAGACTTTGGTGTATTTTTAACGAGTCTTTCTGATTTCAATTTTCAAAATTCAAATTATTCACTTATAGATCAAAGGGAATGTGATAGTCATAACATTGAAGACTTTAGAATTGAAGAATGCGATTATCAGGAAAAACCTGTGCCAGAACAAAATGCCTTTAAATATGTTGCTGGCTACTTAATCCATCAATGCTTGAAAATTCATTCTTGCCCAACCTGTGAGCATTATTCCAAAGAAAATGATGATTGCGATGAATCAAATTTATTTATCCACTTGAAGGCATATGATAATGACAAACATGTCTTTGGGGGGTTGAAAAATCCTCATGAAACCTTTTACCACTTCATTTACACATTGGAGAAAATATTTTATGTAAACATTGAAAAGTTTATAACAAATAGTCCTGCCAATCATTTATACAATTTATATAAAAGTCTTCCAAAATTTAACCACCCCTGTGAAAACTTTCCCTATGTTTATCTGATGAAATTGTTTATACGACTGAGAATATATTATGTTATGAAAAATAGTAATAGTACTACTTCAGAACTAGTCAGAAGAAAAATAGAAAGTTGTCCATTTTGTTGAATATGTAATAGGTACCTACTCTGCAATAAAATTTTATTATAATAAAATAATTTTTTATGCAAATACTTGTTTTCTTTCTACATAAAATATTGTTCACCGAATTTTTGTGCGAGTCTGGACTCTGATTGGAATACAAAGTTGATTTTTTGGAATTATTTAGATAACATCAGATTCATTCACTTCCGAAATCACAAATGGAAGAAATTTTGAACCATTTATGTAGTCACTGTGAATGCATAACTCAAATTAAGGAAAATCACATCTACTAGCTGGAAACTGCCACTTCTGATACTTTATTATTGCCTTGGTATATTGAATAAAGCTTATTTAGGTGGCAGAATTGGATTTTTTCAACTGGGAAATGTAATTTTTTGCTATTTGAGTTATGCGTTCACTACATCCGCCTTTACTTTAATGAAAATGAAACTAACGATTTCCAATTCCAATAAAATATTACTAGTTCAGTCAGTCAAAGCACAGGAGAGTAAGAATTTCTGACACTAATTGTAATTGACAAATCAAATTCATACGTCCCATGAAAAGGCAACACTGTGTCCGGGATGTTCGTTTTAGAACTGGCAACACGGGTGCACACCAATTTAAAGGGACGAGGTCACAGAGCGGCAAACTCAAACATCAAAGGAAATGGGCGGAGCTTCATATCTGTAATTCTCTAATCTGTGCCCCTACCCTAACTTCGCCCCGGAAATCATGTATGGCGAGAATCTCTGTAGCATCGTCGACATCGATAATACAAGTTTCAGTGGTCGATGGGCGTAAACTTATCACTACCAAAAATAGTGACACGGGCTCTTGATCTATTTATGCAGCTCCCTTGTTTTTGAAAAGCTTTTTTTTCATACGTGATAATCGACATGTTCGATTAACCGCAATTGAATTGTAATGGGTTTTCAGTGGTCAGTGGATGTTTTAAATTTCCCATTCATCGTTCATACCTCTCTTATCATGACTAAGTCGATAAAAAACTAAAATAGACACCGAAGACGATTAATGTACCCCAACGAAATTTCAGATCTATTTATATTTCACTAGATATATTTTTTGTTTTGTTTCAGGTAGTGATATTTTTGATCGTTTGAAAATTTAATTTTCTATGAATATATTTCGCCAAAAGCCTACCGGAGTATTGAAAATCATTGCGTTGTTGAAAATTCATTTTCAAGTGATACACCTACGGTTGTTCGAATCTGAAAATTGTTGTTGTATAATATATTTTGATATTTACATATAATTCGAGGATTTTCATTTATTGATGAGAGTTCAATTCAGAACTTTTCCGAATAATAATTCTGCGAACATTATTGGATAACGTGAGTCTATATTAGTCATGAAATGAATACCGAAGATCCCCAGTTCCAAATAGAGAATTTTAAAACTGTAGAGTTCTACAATTTCCCTTATAACATGAGATGCAAAAAAGAATGTCTATGGGGGAATAGAAAATATTGACATTCTCAATAGTAGATTTTTCAGCACTGAACAAATATTTCTCCCAAGCTTCATGAATTATGCGCAACCAGATGCTTGGGAATTTTCGCGGAGTGTCTTAATGATGTTGATAGAATTACAGAAAACAACCCAACCTTCACAGAATTCGATGAATAATTTAGTAACAAAGAGACAGCTAACCTGTCGTCGTCAAGATATACAGTAATAGACATCTTCAAGGTATAGTTAACAACTATAGTCGGGCTGTTCAAAAGATAGAATTCAAGGACGCGTGAACAGTGAATGCCTGCATCTAAGGTGGCTATATACTGGTGTTTTCACTCCATATAAGAGGTTGTCAGCAAATCAGACGACCGATATGGCCAACTTGATGAAAAATTTGATGATGTAGGCGTTCTAGTACTGCAAAAAATCCGCCAGGTACCAGCACTCTTGCAGTGGAGATGACAGTCCTGTGTTGCCAAGTGGCCATGTCGTTGCGAATTCTGGTCCAGATCAGTAGAAACAGAATGCAAATTTATTCCAACTGAGAAATTATTTTCAAACTACATGGAATAAATAACGCATAAAGTTAAACACAAATTTGCCGCGTTTTGGTGTTTTCAATAACCTCGCATATCCAGTCCCGATACTATCCTTTAACAAAAACATCAGAATTGGCAACAGCGTGTTCCATGGATCGAGTGAGCACGAAAATAAATAGAAATTTTTGATTACCAGCGCCCCTCATGGCCACTGTTGAACTAGAACGCCTTGTCCACAGGTTTGTCTGAAACAATATCGCAACATTAGAAACACCAGTATATAGACATCTTACCTGCATCTATTTATTGCCTGTGCGGCGTAGCCACGCCTTCTAAACTGAAATAAATAAAGAACTATTTACACTGTACTGTACTCATTTGTGCTTTGTATTTACGTGTGTTACGTTTTTGTGTGTGTGTTTTTGAGTGGTGTAAATCGGACTTGTAACATTGGGGAGAGGAGCATTCGAAGAGTGCGTGCCGTTCACGTGATTATTCTTCTTCTTCCCAGGTATGGAATAAAGAGCTAGGGCAGGCTCACGGATAATAGAGTATACGGTCGTTCAATGCCACGTCATTGACTTGTACATGTCACTGGGTAACCAATCAGAAAACATGATTTGAGCAGGGCTGAAGTTTAAAAATGACACCGGCTGACAATCACGTTTTCTGATTGGTTACCCTGTGAGATGTACAAGTCAATGACGTGGCATTGAACGACCGTATACTCTATTATCCGTGGGGCAGGCTGGCCTAGAAGAGAAAGAAATAATTAGGGATGTGCAAGGTATGATCATTATTTCAAAAGAAGCTGAGTCAGCTGAATGCCCTTTGTTTCATACTAAAATGGGGTACAGCAACCGCGATTAATATCAGATGAGTCGCTTCAAAGATAGCAGTTTCGGTTTTCAATTTAATTACAATGCAGCGTACCATAATGCTCTCGTATGAAGTGAATAGGTTCGTTTTATCGATTTTGTACGCTGACAAATCAATTGTAAACTTGAGAATCACGAGAATGGGAAAAGTATGAATCTCCTGATTGAAGACAGCAGTGACTTACGGAGGGAATAGGTATCTGAGTTACAATGAAATCATAAAAATATTAAGAAATCTTCAACTTCTGATTGATAGCCAGTGAATGCGAAAGTATGTATCACTTAGTCCTCATGATCAAATAGGACTGGCCGATACTTGGGAATCCATATTAAAGAAGTCCAGCTTTTTGTGAGGTTTCATTGTATAGCCAAGGGCTCAATGAAGTTAAAATCTCACAAGGTACTCTGTCGGTATCATTCCAGTTCGGATATCGGAAGACGGATATTTATTTTTCACTAGAGTATGCCTCAAAATGACTTCATTTTTCAGTTGTAAACATGATTTCGGTAACTGAAACTGATGAAGTGAAGAAATCACCAAAATTACTCTGAGAATATTGAGACAGCTCTAATGTGAGGATGGATATCTTTTCAGCGGCTACACTATAAGTCAGTCAACTCAAATCGTCATCGAAATGAACTCCACAATATCAACGGTACTATATATAGTCTATTTTATGTATGAGGTAGAGAATATTATGCTGAAATATTTCCGATGTATATGCAATGTCACTCTACGTTCTCATTGAAATAGTCCATACCTACGGTTGCCATTACACGACTCACTGTCGTAACCCTCATACAGAAACGAATGAAGGGATGCCTTAGCTTCACCAATTTCGTCAAAATCTCTGGTCAGTAGCCAGGCACGTGTTTCATTTTATGAAGAGGAAGGTGGTCAATGATAGAATTTTCAGTTGAGTTTTCATTTCGATTATAACATTTGAAATTTTATAAACATTTACATATTAATTAATTAATGTGAATATCTCAGAGATATTGTGATATTCGTTGAAAAAGCATTTTCCACATTATGACAAATAATGAATAAAGCTATGAATCGATTGTAAGAAATGTGTGAGAATTGAAACGATTAGTAAGGTAAGTGGCTACATAATTATACTATAGTTGGAATATCATTTTGTACGCTTGGATGAATGGAAAAACCATACACTCATATACATTTCAAACTCATGTCACATTCAAATACACGTTTTTTCATTGAGACACAGTTACAAACAGTGAATCAGGCTCTTTTTCAGAATCAATTATTTATGCGTATTTTTCTTCTATACAGTTAATAGTTTTCTCACTTGTGATACCATTAGCGCTTGAATTATTTCCGTAATTTTTTTCTAGATCTCGAATATTTTGAAAATTATCCCGAGTCGAAGTTAACAATGCAATCCTACCGTCATCTGTCGCCAGGTATTGTCAAACATTTCAATAAACATTGATAACATGTACAAACGAACTAACTAATTATCAAATCTGATCACAATGATGACTTGGATATATGGTTAGTCTCTTAGGGCAAGTTGTACTTACTCCAGTGAACTGTGGTTCGAATGAACCGAGTTCAATAGCTAAGAATTGCTTGTGAACCACAGTTCACTGGAGTATGTACAACTGTCTCCTTGTTCAGCAATCAGCACTCAAAATACAATCCCTTTTATGCATTTATTTCAGGTTTACCTGAAAAAAAAAACGATTTATCTGCAAAAATAGGGTAACATAAGTACCACGAGTATATATCAATGCCCCAAAAGGCTAGTAATGCAATGAAACAGGGCCTCACAAAGTCCGTACTCAGAGCAACAAAGAATAAATACTCTCTTTTCACACAATTATATCGATACTGAAGTGTGAACAGCTAGTGAATGAAGATGTGGTTGAATATTGTATTTTCATTAGTCTGCTAGTTGCTCTCGTGCCGTATTTGAACATTTGTTTACTTCTGCTCAAAGTGGGTGAGTGACGGTATTATGTGAAACAAAACTTTATCCTCTGCTTACTTCGAAAAATGTCCACTATGATTAGCTCTAGGTATCGGTAAAAGAAAAAATTCCGATGAATACCTGAGTTGTCATGGTAGCAGAAAACAAAATACGCATTTCATTGGTTGAAAACGATTGGTGTGAAATTTTCACTATTATTTGATATAAATCTTAATCAAATCAAATGAAATCAATGACATTTTCTGTAGAACATTCTGATAAGGAGCACCTATGCTTATTTTATTCAACTCCACTATCGTAATCAAATGCCAAAGTGAGTGGTTTGACCGATAAGGAACGTTTAGCAATACCGTTTACGCAAATGGGAATGAATGAATACCTTTATCAGGGTATTTCTACCGTCGAGTAACAGGCAAAGAATTGAAAAAATCCCTCAGTCATTTATATCAAGATTATTCCAAATGTATAAGATAATCATTCCTATAGATTGAAAATAAATTGGATACTATGGAATTAGGCGGAAAACGCTTCTTTCAGTTATCTAATAATATTCGAAAAACTTTCTAACACAGATCAGATACCCTACAACGAATTGGAATAAGAAATTTGGAGATGAGGTGTCGAGCTTAGGAGCTTCATAAGTATTTTCCAAGTGCCTGCAGGGAGTAATTTTCACAAAATATTGTGAAAAGTATCATTCCAAAGTTGAATCATCTTTGGAACAATCTGTTCAGGCCAGTCTCAAATTACCTACAAAGTAGGTTTCGGCTGGCACCTGTCAGAAAACAACTACTCCCCTGGCTAATACCACGAAGGGCATTGAATTATATCCGACCAGGAGCCAGTGCAGGTTTCTTCACAGAAGTGAATCCTGCATTTGCTTTCGTCGATACAAATGAAGGAATTGATTTTCAATTATAGGGACGGACACACTTGCAGACCGGTTTCGGGCTATTTGGCCACTCGTCAGTGCAAGGCAGTGCCATCATCAACATAAAGTCGATGATTTCCCATAATTAAAAATCAAACTCCTACACGAGTATCAAGCCCCGGCCAAAGCTGATGCGAACAACGAAGTTATTACACCATCTACCAATGGACGAGGTATTCCAAAAGCAAACCGAATTTGCCCATTCCTCCTGCGAGGAAAATGTAAAAACACTTGACATAGTCAGTGGGCATACTTGAAGACTGGCGTTAAATCAAATCATCTTTGGAACAATCTGTTCAGGTCAGTCTCAAATTACCTACACAGTTGGTTTCGGCTGGCGAATTCGGTTGGCAAGTGGCCAAATAGCCCGAAACCGGTCTGCAAGTGTGTCCGTCCCTATAATTTAAAATGAATTCCTTCATTTGTATCGACGAAAGCAAATGCAGGATTTACTTCTGTGAAGAAACCTGCACTGGCACCTGGTCGGATATAATTCAATGCCCTTCGTGGTATTAGCCAGGGGAGTAGTTGTTTCCTGACAGGTGCCAGCCGAAACCTACTGTGTAGGTAATTTGAGACTGGCCTGAACAGATTGTTCCAAAAATGATTTGACTTAACGCCAGTCTTCAAGTATGCCCACTGACTATGTCAAGTGTTTTTATTCCAAAGTTGACTTGCTGTCCATTTCACTCTTTATATAAAATAATTTATATAGCAGTGAATATTTTACAAACTCGGCAATATTATATTGTGCAAAAGTGCAAAAAAAAGGCTAAGGCTGGATTCAGACATATCCGAAATCCGATCGTACGACGATCCGATAACTTTCTGATTGGTCTAAATTTAAATTTGGACCAATTTAGACCAATCAGAAAGCTATCTGATCGTCGTACGATCGGAAATCGGATCTGTCGGAATCCAGCCTAATTCCTCACGAGTTTGAAAAAGTTGCGGCCCGAGCGCAATCGAGTGCTGCAATTCAAAAGAGTAAGAAATTGCATTTCTGTTCGTGTTACTCACTATACATTTTCCACTACACACTGTTTGCTGAAAATAATACTGTACTATAAAACGGAATCAAATGTCAGTGACACATTCTCAGCTTTATGGTGCCCAAGAGAAGAAAATAGTCGATTTTAGCATTGGATATAATGAGGCTCTTTTTGATTTGGATGGTCCTTCAAAATATGCCAATATTATATTAGAATATTATTAGAATAGAATATTCCCTAAATATTTTATGTTTGACGTTTGTTGACATTCAAATGATTCGACAGATGTTGCTCCGTTGCCTAGCAATGGATAGGGTGTATGTGGGTATTTGAGACATCAATAGTGATGGGAAAATTTTGGCACAGAAATGTCACTTTTTAGCCCAATTACGTCAAATTTCAATTATTGTGAGAGTTTTGGAGTGTGGTTGTAGAGAAAAGTATATTTTTCTGCAGACAAATTGTTCGCCTTTCAGCAATATTTCTATATCGGGAATATGATTTTGCATCGGTAGCTTTTGTGATATTTCATCCATCAAAAAATTTGTCGTAACCCTTTCAAAGTCTTTTAAGATTGTGAACCTATCCTGTTACCCATACAATACACATTTTCGATAAAGCGTTATCCCACTGGTTGTCAATATGTTTCTCTAGATCGAAATTAGAATTTTTGCTTCCAATGACCCTATAATAATCGAAATAACCCCAACAAAGTAACAACTGATGAGTAACAGATGGTTTACCGTATGTCATAGGGGCTACCACGCTGTCTGTTTTCTTAACATCAATTTAGAGACGGTTCGAATTTCATAACAGATTATAAGTCAGTTTCCCATTTTTTGTCTCTTTCATTTTTAAAGACTGTATTCGTCAATTAATCAGGTCAGGTCATGTGTGAAATTAACAGCCGCACGAAAGAAGTTTCTTCAACAAAGGAATATCGTGCTTCTGCGTATGATGTCTATGCTCCAGGGAAGAGAAACTTTTCAATTTCAGAAAATAACTGACTTATTTACCATGAGCTTGTATGTAAATATAGCATAAATAATTTAAAATAATCTTCACAACATTATAATATATATTTTGGAGATACATTACACCTCATTTTCCCACCCATTTGTTTTCGTACTTTTGCATTGCTTGAAATAGGAAGGACACACATCATCGGGTGTATTTCTGAAGTGTTTTTCTACTTTGACACCATAGAATACTTGAATAAGACGTTGTTTTAGCTTCATCCATGATCTGTTTTGTTGGTGATTCTTCGCTCACAGACTCACTCACATCGTTGGAACATCGTAGAAGGCTCGAAGACTTGTCTCTCTTCTTCAGATATTTTCACCGCCGATGCTCTTCTGAATTGTCATCAGTCGTTCGACACTCGCCAGCCAGTCTCCACGGATGACCCGACGAGTACACAATTCCCACCTCTTTGTTGTGAGCTTGGAGAACTATCGAACCTCTCTTGGTCAGGAAATGTTTTTCAATAGTTTTTAATAGAACAAATGAACTTTGGAATTCCTTGCCGAGAGAGGTTTCTCTTGAAGCTTACAAAATTCAGGAATTCAAAGTTAATGTTAATTCGTATCTCCTGTCCTTTGATACAGGCGGTGTTCTTTGACCATTTCAGGGCTTTCCTTTCGTGTGAATCTGCACATAAAAAAAGTCGAACGACACAGCACAATAGTGAAATAACTCAACTGTACGCAATTGGACCAAGCCTGCATGATAATGGATTTTTTTTACTCAGAACAGAAAACTAAAAGTCATCAATTTTCAAAAAGGCCTCTTAAGGTGCGTTTAGACTTGAGCACGCACGAACTGATCCACCGCGAATGCTCAAATGTAAACGGATGTGCGCGCATGCTCACTCTGTGCGTTGCCGTGGGTGAGCACCCGCGAACGCGATCCATCGGCTGTCGGTCCCGAGGCCCTGCTCAAAGGAATTAATGTTCCGGCGAATGCTCAGTTTGAACTAGTTTGTGGGTGGCGAATGTGCGCGTCGTATTTTCGCAAATATGGAGTGGAATAACGATACTGCCCTTATATTAATTGAAAAGTACAGAAAATTGAAAATACTTTGAAATGCAAAGCACACTGAAAACTATTCAAAAACAAAAAAAATGATGCTTGGGGAAAGTCTTGTTCGCAATATAAATTTGCCACAGTTATCTGTTGAAGAAGCCCAAAAAAAATTAAAAGTTTAATTGGCTCGTTCCGACGTGGAAAAGCCAAAACTAAGAGAAGCGAAGGTACAGGAAAAGGTGAATTGAGCACAAAAAATATATGGTTGTTCGCCTAAATTGTTTATTGTTGTAGTTGCGTTTTCCACCAGCGATGACTCCGACGTTTCTTGGTTTCCTTTTGTTTAATAAGTTTATAAATGACAATAAACGCAGCAGCCGTATTTTCTCCCTCCATCATCGCGCACAAATGGATCACTGCGAATAGGACATTCATACCTGGATGCTCGAATAATCTAAACACTGGTGCGAGCGAGAACGCACGCTCATTCGCGGTGGATCAGTTCGTGCGTGCTCAAGTCTAAACGCACCTTTTTATATTTAACGTTTTCAACTGGTTAGAGCTGGTTTGGTTATTGAAAGGATGAATGTCACCGAAATGTCGATTGAAACTTACTATATAGTTGTCATGAGTTAAATATTTTGGAATTGTTTGAAGTCTCTGGTGGAAGTTTTCCATAATATATAAATTTTCTGACTGAGGAGCTCAGAAGATAACTTTGGGTGAACTTTTTTTTTTAAAAATAGCTCTCCATTTTTTCCTATCGTGTAGATTCTTCGCTCACAGACTCGTTTACTTCATTGGAGCAGAGACTTGTCCTTCTTCTATAGATATTTTCACGGTTGGTGCTCTTCTGAATTGTTATCAATCGTTCCGATTTCAGTCAGATTTCAGTTTCCGAGAGAAGTAACTTGTGTAATGGTTTTTCTGGTGTAATTATTACACTTACGCAATACTATTGATGAAATGTATTACAAAACTTACGTTTTCAGACAGACGTTCAAAATGACCACTAGCGACTCCCATGCAACGATAAAAGTGTGATTAAAATTTTCCAATAACTTCCTGGTGTTATCAGCTGGCATTCTTATACAATTCGTTTCCTTTGGTCATTTCGAACATTTATGTAAACAATTAGGTACGTTTTGTATTAAATTGTATCTTTAATATTTCGTTAGTCAAATAATTAGATTAGAAAAACCATTACACAACTGAATACTCACCTAGGAAACTATCTGTCTGAATGAGATGTCATTTGAAAGAGAATCAAATGTCTTTTTCCTCACTCGATCACTTGTTCCATTTGGAAAAAGTAAGTGTTGGTCCCACCCTTCCTAGAGGTTTGAAGTTGCAGTGTTAAAAATCGTATCAAAAAACCTTCCCCTAGTCCGATGTAATTACGTGTATAGCTGATTTTTCTTTAATGGACGTGGAAACAGATATATCGTATGTTTCGAATTGAATGGTGACCCGTGTATATATTGTTCGAAAGAACTGTTGTCACAGCCCGCTCTTGCACGATGGCAAACTGCTTCCATCAGAATTCCAGGTGAACGTTTCCATAGTATTTTTGGTTATCAATCTCATTTATGACAAAGATACATGCCCTCCAACGTACACAGAATATCAGTTATCAAACCACTTTTCAGAAAAGGCAATAAGCAGATGATATTCTCGACCAATTTCATTGAGTTTATTAGAATGTTAAATCTAAATCATTTCATAAAATACCGATATGATCCCCAAAAACATGAGAATAAATCGACCCTATGCATATTTTTGGACCTTCAATAGATCATATCAGTTGGGTTAGAATTTTTCTAGCACGAAATTCGAACTCAGGTCCATCACCGAAAACTCACATTCAAGTTCCTATATGAATCTCATGAAACTGAAAATTCCACGACGTTGTTGCCTGTTTTCAAGCATTCATTGTCATTCCTCAGAACTGATTTTGCATGAAAAGGGTGAAAAAGGAATGATTGGGTAGAAAAGAAACAGTTTCGAATTAAATCTCTGGACAATTTTTCTGCTGCAATATTTCTGGGTGCATATGAGTTTTTGTTAGTAAATAGAACCCTTGTTACATCGATTAGTATTAATCGGTGTAATCTACGGTTGCGTTTTCGCAGAGTACCGGACAGGGCAGCGGACCCAACTTTTTTATTTGAAGAGATAGAGGCATGGTTCCTTTGGAGAAAATGATCAGCGTCGAAAAATACGTCGATTGAGCCCAACTTGATTTTTTTCTCTGTACGTCTGTCTGTCTGTCTGTCTGTCGTATCTTTTTTATGTAACACGATATCTCTCGAACGGAAAGAGATATCGCTTCGAAACTCGGGTCCTTTTTAACCCTCGTTGGGGTGCAGAGACCTATTGATTTTGAAAAAAATCGGAATATTGAAAAGTGTTTTTTTCGGGATTTTTTCGACAAAATTTTGCCTTTCAGTTGTAACACGTTTCAGATCGCAATTTTGACTGAAAAAATTTTTACTTGCCATCAAAGGAGTCCTCATTCTTTCCTACAAAGACCTATTGTTGGGGAAAAATTAAAAAAAATTACTTTAGATTCTACGGGTGTTTATTGTGTAACATGTCGGTTTTTTTCGGACACTCTGTAGACCATACCGTTGCTCGTAATCGAAAAACGAGAAAACTGTCGCATACTCCTCGTGATACTCTACACTTTTCATTCGAAACATTTTTTTATAAACCGATGGGAAAATGGAAAAATCGGGAAATTTCTGAAATTCAAATTTTTCAGGAGTTTTTTTGTGAATATCTCGGAAACGGATGAGAAAATCAAAAATCACCGAGAGTAAAAAAATGATCATCTCAGTGTATACTATGAAAACCCCAATACATTTTTTTCTGAAATGAACAGTACGGGAAATATGATTTTTTTTTAAGAAAACAAACTATATCTCCGAAACCACTCACTTTATCAAAATTTGTCAAGGGAGTGAAATTGTAGATCTCGTCGAATACTATGAAACCTGAATTCATCTTTCCTCTAAGACTGATAGTTTAGGAAATATCGACGAAAAGCTGTAAAATTCAATAGACTCGAAAACGACTAAGTACGAAAAATCGTAGCATGACGTAACCGTCTAGTCTCCCGTTCGTCGCAACCACCAAATTTCATAATAGAAAATTACTCAAAGGACGTAAAATCAGAAAATGAATGGAATTTCGTCAAACAGAAAATTCATGTAAAGTTCAGTGAGCATCGTTGATAGCGATGAAATATTTAAGAGTCGTGTAATGGAGAAATTGAAGGTTTTAAACAACCGATGGCATAGAATCGCTGTATTCACACCATTGGTTTCCAATAATAGTTTCGAGACGAATTTCAGAGAAGTTAGGTTGAATATTAATTGATTTGGTGGTAAATAGAAATACATTCGAGAACTATTTTTTTATTTTTCTCTTTTAAAAATATTAAAGTGAAAAGTGAGCGAGGTTTTTTCTTTCTTTTTTTTTTTTTTTTTTTTTTTTTTTTTTTTTTTTTTTTTTTTTTTTTTTTTTTTTTTTTTTTTTTTTTTTTTTTTTTTTTTTTTTTTTTTTTTTTTTTTTTTTTTTTTTTTTTTTTTTTTTTTTTTTTTTTTTTTTTTTTTTTTTTTTTTTTTTTTTTTTTTTTTTTTTTTTTTTTTTTTTTTTTTTTTTTTTTTTTTTTTTTTTTTTTTTTTTTTTTTTTTTTTTTTTTTTTTTTTTTTTTTTTTTTTTTTTTTTTTTTTTTTTTTTTTTTTTTTTTTTTTTTTTTTTTTTTTTTTTTTTTTTTTTTTTCTGTTCTTTCTGTTCTCCTACGGAGATACACAATTTGTAACAGAGTTCTTAACATATTTTTTTTCTTTCATACATATTTTTTTTTTTCTCTCCATTCACACGACTCTTAAAAAGAGGAAATATTCATCGCTATCAACGATGCTCACTGAACTTTACATGTATTTTCTGTTTGGACGAAATTCCATTCATTCTTCTGATTGGAAATTTTTGCCTTACGTCCTTTGAGTAATATTTCTATTATGAAATTTGGTGGTTGCGACAGAAGATTTATTTATAAAATGACATAGTTTTTATTTATATACTTTGTTCAACCATCCTTTGCCGGGACGACATAGATCGGTTACGTCATGCTACGATTTTTCGTACTTAGTTGGGGTTTTCGTTTTCGAGTCAATTGATATTTTACAGGAACTTTTCGTCGATATTTCCTAAACTATCAATCTTAGAGGAAAGATGAATTCATGTTTCATAGTATTCGACGAGATCTACAATTTCACTCCCTTGACAAATTTTGATAAAGTGAGTGGTTTCGGAGATATAGTTTGTTTTCTTAAAAAAAAATCATATTTCCCGTACTGTTCATTTTAGAAAAAAAAGTATTGGGGTTTTCATAGTATACACTGAGATGATCATTTTTTTACTCTCGGTGATTTTTGATTTTCTCATCCGTTTCCGAGATATTCACAAAAAAAACTCCAGAAAAATTTGAATTTCAGAAATTTCCCGATTTTTCCATTTTCCCATCGGTTTAGAAAAAAATGTTTCAAATGAAAAGTGTAGAGTATCACGAGGAGTATGCGACAGTTTTCTCGTTTTTCCATTACGAGCAACGGTATGGTCTACAGAGTGTCCGAAAAAAACCGACATGTTACCCAATAAACACCCGTAGAATCTAAAGCAATTTTTTTTAATTTTTCCCCAACAATAGGTCTTTGTAGGAAAGAATGAGGACTCCTTTGATGGCAATTAAAAATTTTTTCAGTCAAAATTGCGATCTGAAACGTGTTACAACCGAAAGGCAAAATTTTGTCGAAAAAATCCCGAAAAAACCACTTTTCAATTTTCCGATTTTTTTCAAAATCAATAGGTCTCTGCACCCCAACGAGGGTTAAAAAGGACCCGAGTTTCGAAGCGATATCTCTTTCCGTTCGAGAGATATCGTGTTACATAAAAAAGATACGACAGACAGACAGACAGACAGACATACAGAGAAAAAATCAAGTTGGGGCTCAATCGACGTATTTTTCGACGCTGATCATTTTCTCCAAAGGAACGCATGGGTCTATGCCTCTTCAAATAAAAAAGTTTGGTCCGCTGCCCTGTCCGGTGCACTGCGAAAACGCAACCGTATTGAGAAACTATTTTTTGTCTTTTCCTTTCAGTTTCACAAAATAATGATTTATCGAACCCAAGACTCTTCAAAAAACAATACTATATAACTTTCGATTTCGTTCCTAGAAATTCCAAGAAATTTTTTGGATCGAATGGTAATTCATCGATCAGTATTCATGTTTTATTTTGCTTTGATGTGGTTGACAATCTTGCTTGCCGAATGGTTATGATCTGGACTTCCATTGTCTATATTATTAACTCTATTATGATAATAATAATCACTTTATTCCATAATACCTTACAGTGTGGAACGAATATGTATAAATAAAAAAAACAATTATAAAAATCTAAAACACAATAAAATGCTTTCTCTGATAAATACTGCTTGAATTTCAGTTTTAATTGGTTTTTTGGCAGTTTTCTGAATTATTTGGGAACATTGTTCAAAACTCTTAAAACTTGATTAACATTTTTCTGAACTTGGGCATATCGTGTTTGTTGTAATTTAAGTTTTGTGTATCTGGTGTTGTAAAGATTCACTGTTCACATATTTCTTCATAAATTCTTCATAATTTTTCATTGCAAAATATGCACATTCATATGTGTATATACTTGGCAGTGTGAGTATTCTCTGTTCCTTGAAGACTTCCTTGTAACTGTCTCGTCTTTTAAGGTGAAAGATACTTCTTATGCAGGATTTTTGTATTTTGATGTTTTTTTGTTATTGGAAAATCATCGAAGAAAAATTTGTCACATTGCACAATATATGGAATGAACAACCAGTAATTCAGTTTGCAAAACATCACCGTACAGGAGGAGTTCCGAGAATACCAAAGAGATGTGGAAAAAAGACACACTCTTGAGAATGATTCTAGTCTGTAGAGTTATTCAGCCTGAATATCACTCAACTGTATGTGAAAATAGTGGAAGATAGAACTTCCAAGAACGGTAAGTTCATTTTCCTGATCGTAGACGATTCTTGTCTGAGATCCGTAGTGCTCAGCGCTCGTGGAAGTTACATCTAATTTTGCACGCTCCTAATTTTTTGCCTTCAATCCAACGGTAGTACTTGAATATAAACTATTTTACTTCGATGTATCGAGAATCACAGTATTGGATCAGAATCTAGTTCTTTATTGCAACTTCTAAAAACGCTACAAAATAAATCTATGAATTGTATTCACAAATTACATTATCTTAAACCTAATGAGAATTTGTGTAAATCAAGAAACTTACTGAATATCCAACAGTTATATAAGTTGAAGAAGTATATTTATTCATGCGATATCATTCAAGAGTAAACATTCGTTTTGATTTTCATTCCGAACTCGAATATTCTACTATAATACAAGACAAGAATTATTTCAATTACCGTTTGGTAGAAAATCTTGCTCCACTCAGGAATTCCTAATTATCAATCATGACTTTCCAAAGAAATGAAAAATGTAAATGAGTTCGAATCAAAATCAAAACATATTTCTTCAGGCAATGATAATGAGAACGTTTTTCGAATAAAAAAACTGTTCCTTCGGCATTTCGATACTATGATCTAACGGTTTCGTTTCTTTTGTGTTTTCGAGCTTTTCATTTGTATTTTGTGAATGATTTTTCATATGTATATCTCTCTAGAAGTATTATTTTTTTGGAGTTAGTTACTTAATAAACAATGAAAACCTTATAACTGAAAAGTCAAAGGTGACATTTATATATTCGTGCCACCTTTTTTCGCTGTCCAAATTGCATTTATTATCAGAAATTAAGGTGACTTTTGGATACGTTTCCATGACATCATTCTGCTTTATTGACAAACATAATAATTTGTTGAATTTAACATATATAATGAAGACGTCTGTCTCAAGTTTTTCAGGTGTCGGTAACTAAATAACCTCACCTACACTTTTGGCTTAGAATTGCAAGTCGTAACATCGTGTCAACAGATACAGCCAATCAAATATGTCCTAAATTAGTGATACTGTATTCGCTTAATAACGAAAATGGGCAAGAATTGGACCCCTGGATCGTGCAGAAAAGCATTATTTGACCCGAAGTGTTCATATTTGAGAAAAATTCTAAAAAGTTCCATGAACGTATCAGTTTGGAATGTTATAACTTACTTCATGTGAGTGAGCTCTTGTAAGTTGCTTTTTCGCTCCCCAACAATCTTGGCGAGCTTCGTTTCCAGCATGGTCATCCTTTTCACATACGGCTTGCAGGAGTGGCATTTCATGGCTTGTGCTGACTGTAAGGACAGTAATCTCTGCTCCAACTTACCAACCTGAAATGAATATTTATGTCATGGTTATAACAAAGTTATGTATCTTCATCAATTTTCATGAACTTGTATCCACCATACGTATACGAAGTTTTTGTAAAACGTATAAAACATTCATTACATGGTGACAGTAATTAAAAAGTGACATTATTAAGAAATGTGGCAAGTCGAGCTCTTCGAATGCGAACAGTCCGATATTGATATCTCCATTATTGAAATGAAATTTTCAGCGGTCACGTCTGTTTGCAGAGATACAGGTCCATTCTGTTGTGAAAGTTCACCATTTTTCACACCTATTTTTTTAGAAAGATGGGAGATACTACGTATTTTCATTTGATTACCACAGGCAGAATTATATTTACTCTTGTTACTAAATATATTTCATCAGGTGATTCACATTTCGATTGGAACGTTTCAAAACGACCATTAAGTAAAACTAATAGAATGGTGTAACATGAACTTGGTGAGGACAACCCAGGCGTGTCTCTTCTCAAGGAAAGCCGATCTTTCATCATCTAGTATTCGATGTCAGGAGTAACTATTCCTACAAAGTCAAGTATCTCGATGCTAGGAATTACGATCAGTAATAATCTCTCATGGAAAAACCATGTGAGATCGATCGCTGAAGGTGCTTCCCAAAACCTTGGATTTCTATTTCGTGCAAAGAAATAATTCACTTCTCGTCAGCTTCTAATGATCTACAAGGCTCAGATACGACCTGTCTTGGAATATAGTTCTCATGTATGGAGTTCGGCACCAAAACATTCATTGAAGCTTCTCGATTCTATTCAGAGAAAGGCAATCCGTCTTGTTTGTGATTTTTCGCTCACAGACTCGCTCACTTCATTGGAGCATCGTAGAAGAGTCGAAAACTTGTCTCTCTTCTATAGATATTTTCACGGTCGGTGTTCTTCTGAATTGTTATCCACTCTTGGCAATATCTACACAGGTGACTCGACGAGTACAGAACCACCCCTTGGTTGTGAACTTGGAGACCTGTCGAACCTCTCTTGCTCAGGGATCTTTTTTCAATAGAATAACTGAGCTTTGGAACTCTTTGCCGAAAAAGGTTTCTCATGAGGCTCACAAACTTCAAAAATTCAAAGTAAATGTTGATTCGTATCTCCTGTCTCTTGATTCACGCGGTGTTCTTTGAACATTACAGGGCTTCCCTTTCGTGTGAATCTGCATATAAAAAAAATCGCAAATCAGAAGAGAAAACTAAAGGTCGTTACTTTTCGAGAATGCCTTTTGAATTTGACGTTTCTAGCTGGTTAGAACTGGTTTAGTCATCAAATGATTGAATGTCACCGAAATGTCAATTGACACTAATAATATACTTGTCATGAGTTGAATATTTTGGAATTGTAAGAAGTCTTCAGTAGAAGTTTTCCATTTTTCACTGAGGAGTTCAAAAGATAATTTCGGGTGAGCTTTTTTCCACAAATAGCTCTCCATTTCTCCCTATCGTGTAGAAAGCCAAAAAATAACTTCTCAAATTTGTCAAACCTGTCTAACGGCATTGTTTTTGAATTTTCACGTCGCATATGTAAAAACCGCTCTTTTTGAACTTATTGCGTTATTTACTATTCATGAATTGATTCAGAGATCGAACTCACCTTTTGCATTATCTGGTGCCTCTTCACTTCCTCTTCGTGCAGAACCATCTCCCTCTCAGTGGATAGTTTGATACTCTCCCTCAACGCGTCTTCTAACTCACTGATTCTGCTCTCCTTCTCTTCAATGCTCGACTCGCTGAGCCTATCTAGCTGGTCGTTGTTCTTCAAATTCCTAATTTCTCCTTCTAATCGCGATATAGCAGCATCCTTCCTCTCAATTTCAGCTTCGATGCTCGCAATTTTCTTCTCGTACTCGAGTAAAACATCGCTTTTGCCTTCCAAAGTCCTTTCGAGAATTTCTTTTTCGTGTTGGCTCTCCCTGAGAGCTTCTTCGAAAGACGATAGGGTGTGTTCTAGTTCTCGAACGTGGTTGTTTCTCGATTTTTCATCCTTTTCTTCTTCAGAACTGACACCGTTTTGGTGTTCCTAACGTTAAGCAACAAAACATACAAACATAGCTTCGACACAACAACGCATTCATACGATCAACTTAAAGGAATTGGAGCGGATACAAGTAGTGGGAATGAGGCAAGATTGTGGGGGGTTGACAAGACTAGAAAAAGCTTTTGAGGAAGCCAGCGGGTCCAGCCTGTATACGTACGTATCCGGGTTAGCAGAAAAGAAAGAGAACGGCATTAGTAGGGGATTATAATCAGTTGATGGGAGTTTTGTAACAATTTTACAAAGGGAATATTTGTGACGATTCCAGAGATGTAAGTTTCTGAACTATGAATTCAAATATATAGAAAAATTCTTAGCTCCAATAGAAAAACTCGTTCATCCATAGATACATAATACTGTTTACTCCAGACTTAAAAATATATGCAATAAAATTTATTTTATTCCTGAACAAGAAACTAAGAAACCAACGTGAACAATGTATTGAAAACATTTTTAAACACATATGAAATCAAAAACATCTTTCAATTGAGCTCCTGAAAAATTGGGACTCTTGGAGTTATGAGGTTTGCTTATTAGAGAAGCCAGGTGGGATTAATGATAACAAATATAATTGGAATTTTATTTTGCAGCCAGTTTCAATTTGAAAAAGAACTGCAACTCAAAGAAACAGGAAAAAAAAATTTAAATTTGATGGGAATGTATAATATGAAAATTAGACAACTCGAAGAGCAACAGTATATAGCAATTTCGAAATGAATTACTGAGAGAAGTGGATATAGACCTACAACTGAACTCTTTACGTTTCCTCACAAGTCAGTCCATAAACCAAAAGAGATACCACTTTCTTCACTTTTGACGATGGCATATGAGACACTCATTTCACTTCAGAATCTCCTATCTTTCGATATATAACACGATTGATTTCATTATTTTAACGTCATTTTCAAAAATCAAGTTCTTAATACTTATATGCTACCCAGTTCTCAGCAGTGATTTGATCAGCAAACAATAATTCGACAATATGACATTCTCATTTGATAGAACTGCATAGATCTTGTCAAGAAATCAATTTGCATTCAGTATCGGTGAGTACTTTTACAAAAACTCAAGGAATATATAACTAGACCTTCTGACAAATTTACTACAAATTAAGTTGGACTTCTTTTTACGGAGATTGAAATACATGTTTGTACATAGTGTCTAGTTGCCCATCAAAATTATGAATTCCTTCCTTTAGTGTGAATAACGAAATACATCTATAATAAAATTGGTATCATGTCCACCGAACCGGACTCATTATATAATTTCAACATTCGTATGATAATTACCTCTTCTTTTTGTGCTTGTTGTTGTTGACTCTTCAGTTTCGTCTGTGCATTTTTGAGAGCTCTGCAACAAAGATAAATATTGTATGTATACAGATGCTTCAAATGGAAATATTAGAAAACATGTACGAATTAATAAACTTTACGAATGATGTGGAAAAGTATTGGATTCAGTTATTGTGAAGGAGGCGCAATTTACCCCAAACAATATGATATTAAACATTTGAGCTGGGGCCAATGCGGATTGTTCCAAGGCCCTTTGTGGTATCAGCCAGGAATGTAGTTGTTTCCTGGCACAACCTGTGTGTGGGAGTTGAGACGGGCCTGAATAAATTGTTCCAAGATGATTTGCTTCAAGTTATGTTAGAATAATATCTCAAACCACCTAACATATCGGTTCATATTTCGAAAGTATTTATCCTTTCTTTATAATTTAATTATCAAGCAAAATGGATATCAGTTCACATCCTTTGAGTCTATTCACAATCAGTTGCACCAATTTTTTCAGAAACTTTTTTTGAAATTTTCACTATTGAAGAAAACTCTCTACACATGAAGTTCAATTATCCGATCATTTGAGGAACAGATGTGTGGAGTTCGGCACCAAAACATTCATTGAGGCTTCTCGATTCTATTCAGAGAAAGGCAATTCGTCTTGTTGGTGATTCTTCGCTCACAGACTCGCTCACTTCACTGGAACATCGTAGATGGGTCGGACACTTGTCTGTCTTCTATAGATACTTTCACGGTCGATACTCTTCCGAATTGTTATCAATCCACTTTTGACAATATCTACACGGATGACTCGACGAGTACATAATTCTCACACCTTTTTTGTGAATTTGGAAACCTCTCTTGCTCAGAGATCTTTTTTCAATAGAACAGCGGAGCTTTGGAACTCCTTCCCAAAAGAGGTTTTTCCTGAGGCTTACAAACTTCAGAAATTCAAAGTGAATGTTAATTCTTATCTCCTGTCCCTTGATTCACGCGGTGTTCTTTGAACATTACAGGGCTTTCCTTTCGTGTGAATCTACATATAAAAAATAGTTCGTCCGCAGAATTATTCAAAATAAGGTGCTATAGTCGTAGTGAATCCCAAGCGACATTGTGAATTATTGACCTCCATAGAGGTAGCATGGTCGCAGTAAAATCATTGTAACATTTTCTTAAATGTCGTTGAATTGTCGAGAATTTGTCGTGGAAATAAAATAATTTTCGCGCTTATACTTTTTTTTCCAAGGGGTTGCTAACTTAATTTCAAGTTAGCACAGCCACCTTGCTAAAATTCCTAATGACACTCAATTATCATAGATAATTGTCGAGTAATTGTCGTAGTCCATTCCATATAAAAAACCAACAAAAAAGTTTTTTATTTCCTGGAAATCACGCCCTTGTCATGGTTTACCTCGCATATGTCCTACATTTTCTACCATGTGGCAACACCGCTAAGATTTTCACTGTTTTTTTTTCAACACTCTTTCATAAAATCGCGAAAGGAAGCGGAATATGCAATTGTCGAAAAGTCAGTATCGATATGCCATCACTATTTTCACTTGAAAAAGTGATCAAATGTCGTATGATATTCGACAATTGATGAAAAAAAATCAATTGTCGCGCATATAGTTTTTTTTAAAGATTGGCTTTGCGAACTTAATATTAAGTTAGCACAGCCACCTCGCAAAAATTCATAATGAAACTCAAATCTCGAAACTATTATTTTAGACTGAATATTGAGTTAGCAAAGCCACCCCTTAGGAAAAAAACTATATCCGCGACAATTGATTTTTTTCATTAACAATTGTCGAATATCATACGACATTTGATCAATACTTTGGGAATTGGAAAAAAAATGTTTTTCTAAAGGAATTCGTGATAGAATCTATAGTTACAATTTCTTCTTTCCTCAGGCGCTTTTTCAACAAAAATAGTGATGACATATCTACGACGGCGTATAAGGGTCACTGCAAAAATAAAAAATATCTCCATTGACAGATTTTAATCTGTCAATGCCAGATTAAAATCTGTCAATGCCAGATTATAATCTGTCAATGCCAGATTCAAATCTGTCAATGACAGAATAAAATCTGTCGATGACAGAATAAAATCTGTCAATGACAGAATAAAATCTGTCAATGACAGATTATAATCTGTCAATACTCCATTGACAGATTTTAATCTGTCAATATGCCATTGACAGATTATAATCTGTCATTGACAGATTATGATCTGTCATTGACAGATTTTATTGCCATTGACAGATTTTAATCTGACATTGACAGATTAATATCTGTCAATGGAGATATTTTTTATTTTTTACAGTGACCCTTATACGCCGTCGTACATATCGATACTGACTTTTCGACAATTGCATAGTCCGGTTCCTTTCGTGATTTTATCAAAGAATGTTGAAGAAAACGGTGAAATCCTAGCGGTGTTGCCAAATAGTAGAAAACGTAGGAAATATGCGAGGTGAAACATGACAAGGGCGTGATATCCAGGAAATAAAAAACTTTTTTGGTGTGTTTTCATATGAAATGAACTACGACAATTACTCGACAAGTATCTACGATAATAGTTTCGAAATTTTAGTTTCATTAGGAATTTTAGCAAGGTGGCTGTGCTAACTTAATATTAAGTTAGCAAAGCCACCCCTTAAAAAAAAGGGTATGCGCGACAATTATTTTCTTTCCACGACAAATTCTGGACAATTATACGACATTTGAGAAAAAAGTTACAATGAATTTACAGCAAGTGGCCTTGCTAACTTTATGGAGGTGAATTATTGATATGTTTTGACAGATCTGCCAATTTCCCTAAAATCGATTATTTTCTTGATGTCAGTAATGGAACTCGCTAAAAATGAATGCGTTTTCTTTTTTACGTTTTATTTTCCAAAATTGCGTTTTTTTTTTTTTAACCTAACAGATAATCTTGAAAGGAAGATGTAGTTGCTTCTTCAATTTTAACATCCGTTTCCAACTTCCTAATGCTAAAAATATTTCTTCCCATCAGTCCAGAAGTACTTATACTTTTGAAAGCACCAATGGAATGGCACAGCTTTAATTTTCACATTTTTCATCAGAACAGAAACAGAACGGTGTATATAATTTATTAGAAATCTTCTTGAAATCCATGTTAAAATCCAGAAATCCTCACTGAAATCCTTGAAGAAATCTTGATTTGTTGTACAAATTTTTCGGAAGTGAAACACCCCTCGCTTTTTATGTAATGTAACCTTCTCAGTACCATTGACGTTATCGACAGAAATCAAGTTGAAAATGTATTCTCAAAACAAAAACATAATTGTCTACTCTTATTGATTGAAAGTTCGTATTTCCGGAGTTTTCGTAAAAAATTGAAAAAATTCGTTTTTATTGACTCTTCACCACTTGAATAGAAACGAAAGTTTGGTTCTACACCTGGGAGGAATAAACGAAATGAACTCATCATCAACTATAGAATGAAAGTGGGTGACAAGATGGTACCGATGGTTATCCCTATACAAAAATATTAATATAGTAATAATAATAATAGAAAGGGGTCTCAATTGTAGAACTCCATTGGATACATCTTTATATTCTCTATTCGGCACTGTGCTATTTGAAAATCACACGAGTTAAAATTTCCTTTTAAATGTTTATACTTCAACAAGGGGTAACTGTCGCAATTTTGACAGCTTATCATTGATTCTAGATCATCTTTTCCGATTCTCAAAAGAAAACTAGTTCCGGATAGATGCTAGTAAAACCTATCGCACGAGTTATTACAAGACCCTTCTTAGATTTGAGATAAAAATGGATTGAAAGTATTCTTTCAGCCATGATATTTAGTCTCGTTTAGAGGGGGAAAAGGGGGAATGGAACTTTTTATTACCGCACTATATTATTTAATTTCAAAAATCCCCAGTTATATATACGACAAGCTCAACTTTCATGCAAGTCTCCTGTAATCTAGCGATTTTGGTAGTGATAATCGGTTTGGTATGGAAAGAACAAATTCACCGAAATACTTACTGTTGTAGATCTGATATCTGCTTTTCTTTAGCATTCTGTTCTTCTTGGCTCATCTGAACTAACTGCAGCAATCTTTCCATTTCTGTCGCAGAGCGTTTGGCTTCCTCTTGTGCTTGTTCCATCTTCTTTTCGGCTTCCGCCAACTTCTTATTCAAATCGCCCATAGCAGCTGCATTACCTCCAGCCTATAACAATGAACAATGGTAGCTAATTACATTGCAGAATAAGGGCATTGGTGATGTGAGGAAGAATTTATACTTATACGGTCATACACATGAAGTGCGCACCATACGGTTTTTCCATTTATAAGGGAGTGAAATTACGAGTGAAGCAAGTTGTATCGGTTGAAATAGGTGCACATTCATGATTTTTGAAATTGAATGATAAAAATATGAATAATTGAAGAATATGAATATGGTTTATCATTATCAAAAGGCATAGCTTGGGTAGTATATACCTACTAGAAAAAAACAATATGTACAATTTATATACAAATACAAATTTTGCTCGGTAAATGACTTGAGTGTATAATAATCTGATAAATGTTGGGATTATTTCCAGAAGAAGAGTGAGCTGAGTACCTGACAAGAGGGCCAATATCCCGGTGTATTTTGATCACTTTAATCGATTGAACGGGTGTAGTGCATATGATGAAAGAGTCCTTCAAATTTGATCGATAAGTTTTTATTTTCTACTAAAACTTTTTTATTTGGTAAGAGTATAAGTTCACGAGTCAGTAGGACGAGTGATTTCATCTAATTCTGTTTCCCATTGATTTTGAAGAACGAGTTGTATTTGTGAAGAATATTCATTGAACAAATCGAAGGAAGAACAATTCAATTCATCAGTATTTCATTAACTTGGGGAGAAAAGACAGTTTTTTAATTGTCGTATCACTGTAGTGATTTTTCAATATTTTCTTAACCAAATCGTTTCGCACTCATTTTCAAATTACCTCTTGAATGGATAAAAATTCTACCAAACCTCAAATGTCAAACAACGATGTAGGCCTCCTATGATCCAGAAGAGATATGGGGGCCCTGTTCCGTTTCCATGTCTGGTGAACCAGAGTGGTTCTCTCTCTCTCTCTCTCTCTCTCTCTCTCTCTCTCTTTCTCTCTCTCTCTCTCTCTCTCTATCATATTGACCGGGTCCTTCCAAAAGAGAGAGAAAGAACCACTCTGGTTAACCAGACAGGGAAACGGAACACGGCCATGATGCTTACGCGGTGCATATGATATAGATATCTAGAAATGATACTAGTTTAAAGCAAACCTTACTAATGCTTTCTGACAATACCAAGAGATGGCGCCACACCTCTCATTGAACAAGGTTGATAGTTGAATTTTTTTCCTTATGAATTGAAAATCCCGCCAGAAGGAACATAAAATTATCCGTTTTGTAGGTCTATGAATATTTTTATACAACGATTCCGTCCCAAACCACAAAAAAAAATTGAATTTAACAAAAATTAATCGTACGCCATCTTCATTCAGGAAATCGGTCGTTGGCAATATCTGCCCGAAACTTGGTTATGTTCATGAGCTATCAACGTATGTGAAATTCCACCAAAACTCTAATCATCTGCAATAAGTGAAGCCCCACTCAGTTGGAAAAAATGAAACGATACCCTCTCATTAGCCGTTTTCTTGAGTACAGCGTCTTTTGAAATATCGTCCATTAGGGTCAGTCCACTCTTATTGTTCAACTGTCAATTTCTATTCAGAATGTCATCAATATCTTAGTAATAATTTTAAACATTGACTTCTTGCAGCAATCCTCGTAACATATCTGTTTTGTGAAAGATTATCGGTATGCCGAACGCATTCATCAGAACAACAAAAATGTGCAGATATTTACGTAGTTTCAACATCTATATAGGTAAATGGAATCTACCAATAATGACAGTAGTCACATTCGTATCTCCTGGCATCATTCTGTTCTTTTCTAACAGTATTCTATTCTGAGATATGAAGATTAATTTTTTTGTTGAAATGTCGGCTGAAAGTTTGATTGCGTTTCTTTTCTTCTATGAAGCGATTTTATTGTGGCACTTTTGCAACTGTGGCTTTTCTTTTCATATGTATTTCGTAGATATTTCCTTGTGAAAACAAACACATTCGAGTTGATCGTACTCACCCTTTGTAATGAATTTTGTAATTGGTCCAGTTGTTGCTTCTGTTTTTGTAATTGTTTATCTAAATCAGCTAAGGCTCTTTCTTTCTCCTCTACTTGTCTACTCTTATTTTCTACGGCTCTTCTGTGTTCCTCTAACTGTTTCTTCACTTCTTCCACCATCCTTCTCTCCTCATCGATCTGTTTCTTCTGGGCGGAAAGATCTTCGCCAGGTTTTTGAGCAGTCGCTGCGGCAGCAGCTTTTTTCTGTGCTTCGTGCAGCTCCAACTGAAAAATATAATAGAGGTTTTTTGTGAAATGGAGTATAGGAAGTAGGAATACACAGCTACATGAGAAATCGAGTATGAGATAAATGAACAATTCATATGTCAGTATTGTAGACCGCTGAATCAGTAGAATGCAAGACCAGTTATGGGATACGAAGGCAGTGGCGGGTACTAGGAGAGCTTATTTTTTTAATACCCCTCAACTATAGCTAAGTTGCATCGTCCTTATAGATGTTAAATTTTCGATTATCACGCAAATTTACGATTTGTTGGCGAGTCGTACTCTTTCCCTCTAAATAGGACAGCTTAACCTGGTTTGGCAACGAAAAAACCGAACGAATACCCCTAAACAAACTTATTGTGGAAAAATGCAAAAACACCGATTTGAAATCCAGAGGGACACATATCTACCATACCTTCGCTTTCATACCTCCCTCTCTGCCCCCGGTAATTATTTTCAATTAAAGTAGAAAAGTATTAGCTGTGACACATCATAGAGAAGGTTATTTCATAGGAGATTCACTTATGTGCCCTTTCGCTATGTAACTTTCCATATTGGCAACCCTCTGCAGGAAAGACAGCTGTTCCGTATTACAAAATGGGACACTTCGTTTGCGGGCTGATACAAACAATTCCTAAATCAATAAAATATATTGAAATAATATACATTTCGAGAAATGAAATATCGAAAAACCTTGTACGAATTCAACTTCAATCATTCCAAACTAAAGTAGTTCAGAGGTGATACATAAAGAGTACCTACTTCGCAATTCATGGGTAAAGTTAGTCTCGAAACGTCTGTGAATTGATTCTGTATGGAATCATTATATATATAAAGATATGCAGAATTTTTCACTTTTCAAGTTCTTAAAATGTACATCATTCAATTATATCATACCTTTTGTCAATTCAGCTTCCGAATTATCATAATTTGGAATAAGTTACAACTGTTTTTTCTGCAATAAAGCGACAAAATCGAAAATCATGTAGGGAGCAGTCACATGTTTTATTCCTCATGAAACTGTCTTAACGTTGATATATCACGCTTCGAGGGGGAAGAAGCCATCATGTCGAAATTTTGAAAAATGACCCCCTTGGGTTGAAAACAACAAATGCGTTTCGAAGATATTCGATGATTTGTTTTTCGGAACCGCACCCTGTATGTTCAATGTCAATGTATTAAATCACTAGTTCATGAAAACGTACTCTGTGAGAATATACAATCGCGTATTTAAATAGCGCGATGTAGTCTTGAGAACGACAGTGAGGGTTCGAGGTCTGCAAGAGTTGGATATTGTATTTTTGGGAAACGACTTATCACTAAATGAATATTTTTGTTTTAAGAGAGGTGTAGGGTGTAGTGGATTTTATTTCTGTTATTCAATTGTTTGTTCTAACTGAAATGGAAAAGAATTCAATAAAACAATATAGTTGAAATGTCAATTGAGTAGACACTTTTTTTCAAATAATCAGTTTTCAATGAAAATATGTCCTCTCCGAGCGCCCACCACTGCTTTATGTTTCTCTACTGGCCTAGCAGACTTATCAGTCAGTGCTCTTCTTCACCAAAGGACCCTTTCCAGGTAGATACATATTTTTCGTGAACCTCATACTTGAATCATCAACCTAGTGAATGAGGCATGAGAAAACTGTAATAATTGAGTCATTCAAACATTCAAACCAGGAAAGTGGTTAGTCATTTAGACAGTTATAAAAAAAACAACGAAATATTATTCTCTTTATTTATCATATTTGCAAGATATATAGTTGATTTGCACATTATAATTCGGTGGTTATGTAACTGAAAAATAAAGAAAACGTAAGAAAATACTCCAAAAATGAGCCATATTTCAGGTAAACAAGTGTTCATCTACTATAAAAACTATTTCCTACTGCATTTCAATAAGACCGAAACTTGTCAAGAAACACTTGTAGTACAATCCACATTTACCGACATGTGTAAAGTATATATCATCTACAGATGGCTAATTCTGAAGAAATAATTCGAAACCATTTTTTGAACTGAGATGAAAAAGAAACAATATTTATGCCCCCCATGTTATATTTGAATGTTCAATAAATGCTCCATATTTGATGAAGTAGCGTTGTGTTTGGTTTACAAATCGAATGAAACTAATGATTTCTATACAATTCAACATCCGTCGAGTCACAAAGGCAGAATTGTGAATTTAGATAGCCCTTTCTCTTTTATTGATGTTTTGACAGATCATGAATAATAAAGACACACAGTTCACCAGTGTTCATTGATATTGATGCTGATTAGGTTGTATTAAAATCAAGGGACCTTCAAAATGGTATGTCCTATCAAATACAGTTCTATTTTGGAAAACTTTTGATGAAAAGCATCTGGTAACACATACATTTGAACGAACATTTGTATATAAGTGCCGACTGTTATGTCTTTTCGAAACGAATTAGCGATAAAATAATGAATTTGGTTCTTTCATTGAAATCATACTGTTTATTGATATAAATACATGTTACATTAAAAAAACGTTTCGAATCACTTCGAGAAGTGATCAAAAACGATATCATGATAACACATTTCCGAAACAAGTTTAGATAGTCAACAGCATACGTGTAAAAACCAAAAAGTAATGCGCCATGATCTTGTGGCGGTTGTTGGCCCCAACTTCTCAACAAAATTGGATGGATTAGAGAGAACTGTAGATGCTTCAAATGCAGAATATTGTATTAACGAAGAGCTGATGACGGATTTTTGAAATAAACGATGACTCTACCTCGCATTTGTTTGTAAACATGGTTTTTTTCTACTTTTGAATGAAAACGTCTCCTAACTTGCCGGAAACTATTTCGTTGAAATTCATTTGAAAGTTATGGCTCAGAGTATTAAAAATCACAAGAAGACTGATACGATTTCATATTACTGACTCTGCAAGTAGAAAATGGTAATTGAAAAAAAATCAAAAACAACATCAAGCATTCAAACCTAAAACTGAGCTCGAATGGTCACGATCATTCAACAAGAAGAGCAGATGATTTTTCTTTGGCAAAATTTAAAACAAATTTTTATAAAAAATCTATATTATACGAAGGCGTCATCTGCTATAACAGCTTACCGAAATCACTGAAGGTCACCAAAAATCTGTTTCCATTAAAAAAAAAATGAAAAAGTGTTTGCTATCATAATATATATGTTTCGTGTTATGTTTTATTGCCATTCCACTTAATTTGTTAGAATGAGTGTGCATTGATGTGTGTATGGGTACGCGCCTCATGCATGGGTGTGTTCATTATTTTTTGGTACAAATCCTTTTTTGCAAACTGCATTCAACTGCTTAAATCGAAACTGTTCCCTATCATAAATAATTGTTATTTCTTGGGAACAATAAACATTATTATTATGTAAAAAAAAAGGTGTGGTATCATTTGTAACTAGTTCCCTTCAGTTAGCTGAAAATGAAAACCTACCACAATACCCTCAGTTTACCTGATTCCTCTCAAGCTCCTGCACCAGCATTTCGAGTTGCGATTGAAGCCGCTCCTTCTCCGTGGAGGAGCTCTTCACTTCTGCCTGCGACTTTTCCAGCTCCCTTCTCAGCCTGGCGACCTCCTTGTCGTCCTGCGCGGGAGGTTGGATGCCCCTCTCCTTCTGGTACTGCGCCATCTGCTGCAGTTGCTGCTGCAGCTGCTTCTCCATAACCTGTTTCGGAGTTGCAAAATGAATTGAGGTTATTTCTCAACTCATCAGCGAGATTTGTTGTATGAATAATATCATGTTGAACTGTTGACTTCATCATACCAGTACCTTATACTGATTTGAAAGTGGTTTATTGAAATATGAATGGAACATCCATTCTGTTGTTGCAGTTGGATAAAAGATATTGTTCAGAGCATAACAACTGACAATTACAGTTATAGCTTTTTGTAGTTCTTTAGCAGAATAACCTTGCTAGGAGGGGTGGAATGTTTTCGTCACGACGTTGACAACGCTCGAAACATCAATCCTCAACTAGAATTGTCGGAAATATGAGTTGGTAATACGGGCACAAAGGTAGAAGAATGTAACAATTCCGAGATATTGAACCATTTTGGCGAGTTAAAAATGATAGTTATTTAAGTATAATTTTTGGTGTTATATTCACTTTTTGTTCATCACGAAACAAGACTGGAAGTTTCACTCTGGAAAACATATTTTTCTATGCATTTACAGGGATCACCATTTGAAACGAAACATACTAATGGTCGGTTCATACACCACACTTTTACTTTATCTTTTACTTCAACCTAGGAATGGAATTGGACCGTTCATACACCAGTGTTAAAGTAAACAGGACGCATGCGAAGTGATCAAAAAAAAAACGAAGAAGAAGAAGAAATAATCGTGGGTTACGTCATTGTTTTGATTTGCAATTTGCTATTTTGTATCGGATAATGACAGATATTTCACAGAACACCCATTTTATATCATTTCTGTAAAATATTCAGAAGAATACGTTTCCGTATAATGTTGGTGGCACTGCTTGCTGTGATGACTTCACATGCACGCATGCGCAGTCCCTAAAATTATCTCATTCTTGTAAAATGTCTCATTCTTAAACTAAAAAAAAAAATTGCCTCGTATGAACGCCTCGATTGATATACATTGTGACAACTTTCTTAAAGTAAAAGTAAAAGATAAAGTAAAAGTGTGGTGTATGAACCTACCATAAATATCTGATTTCACGTATACGTTATTACATAGCTCAAGGGGGAAGTTTTTTTATATGATTTTCAACACTGAAGCTTCAACCTTCTAGGAAGGGTGGGACCATTCCTTACTAATTCAGATGGAACAAGGTGTCGAGTGGTAACTCTTTGAGAAGGACATTCCATTCTCTTTCAAATGACATCTCATTCGTGGAATTTGGTCAGATAGTTTCCGAGATGAGTATATAATTGTGTAATGGTTTTTCTAATCTAATCATTTGAGTGAAACTTTTTTCAGAAATCAATTGCCCTAACACCAAAACGATATTTTGGCACTCAACGCGCGTGTCTTTAGATTAAGTATCGATTCTTTTCACCTGAAATTGCTAACCTTCTCAGCACATCATATCAGTTTGGTGTTAGGACAATTGATCTCTGGAAAAAGTTTCAACTTTTATACAAACAGTTCCAATCTCATCATTAATAATTATTCTACTAACAAAATACAAATGATTAAATGTAATACAAAACGTACGTAATAATTTATAAAGATGTTTAAAATGACCCAAGGAACGAATTTGAAAAGAATGCCGGTTGATCACATCAGATATGTAAGAGGCAGGAGGCAGCTCGTGGAAAATTTGAATCACACCTTCTTAATTGCATGGAAATGAGTGGTGGTCATTTTGAACATGTCTGATGAACAAATATTCTCAATGAACAATTTGTTCAGGCCAGCCTCAACTCACCGACACTGTAGGTTGACGGACTAACACCTATCAGAAAACATGTATCACCAAGAGCATATGCGGGAATTTCTTCTGTGAAGAATCCCGCACTAACACCTGTTTGATGTAATTCAATGCCCTCCGTGGCATTAGCCAGGGAAGTAGTTGTTTTCTGATAGGTGTTAGTCCGCCAACCTTCAGTGTAGGTGGGTTGAAGCTGGCCTGAACAAACTGTTCATTTAGAATATTTGGTTTGAAGCCACTCTTCAAGCATACCCATGAATATTTGCAATGTCAGTTGATAACTACAATCGTTCTGTATAATATTTCATCATTATCATTCTGTTAGTCGAATAATCAGATTATAAAAACCATTACACAATTAGATACTCATCTCGGGAACTATCTGACCGAATTTCACACAAGAGAAGCCATTTGTCCTTTTGAAAGAAGTAACACTCGACCTCTTGTCCCATTTGAAATACTATGGTTTAGTCCCACCCCTCCTAGATGGTCAAAGTTGCAGTGTTGGAAATCGTATAAAAAACCCTCTTGGCCAATGTAATTACGTGTACGACCATATGACCGAAAAGAACGTGGAATCAGATATTTCGTTTGATTCGTTTCAAATATACCTCCAACTAACGTGTGTGGACCACATGGCACCCGACGTGCAAATCGAATCGTGACTCGAATCCCCCCACCCCCTGACCTGTATCCGCTTCTGCAGGTCCTGCGCCGTCTTCTCCGCCTGGTCCGCCCTGTCCGTCTCCTGCTGCACCACCTTCCGCCACTGCTCCAGCTCGGAGTCCCCTCTGGCGCCGGATTCGTGCAACAACTTCTCCGCTTTGTCGGCGCGCTGCCGGTGCGCCTCGCGCTCCTTCTGCGCCGCCTGCAGCTGCTGCTGCAACCTTCCGATCTCCTTGTCGCGGTGCTCGAGCACCTCCTTGGTGCCGCGCTCCACGTCCTGCGTCATCTTCTTCTGCTCCGCTTTCAGTCTGGAAGTGAAAGACTCGTGCTAGTGTCATCGATCAAGCAGTATACTATTCTGATGTATACAGAGTGTCCCAACAAAAATTTGTACGCGTCCATATTGATAATCGAGGGGAACACACTTTTATGCAAGGATAATTTGTGCAGCCTCAACCCTGTCCTGGCGGTAGTAACCTCCACCAATTTTCAAATAGAATGAGGGGTTTGGAAGGGATTTTCATGACTTGCGCAACCATCTTTTTTTCAATCGAACGATTACTCATCAAGAAAAGTTTGAATAGTTTATTACGTAACGTGAAGGATAAGTAGCATATTACACACGAACAAAACATTGTGGGCAAGAGGCGTACTGTTTCTACTACCAGCATGCTTGTGCGGTGATTTCTGGTGGTGTAGTACAAATTTCCTGGTTATCATAAATTCTCTCCTTATCACAAATTTCCATTGATCGACGAGACAGCAAGTCATGACAGCAAGTATGTAAAACAATTGCATGTCTTTTCTGAATGTAACTAGATTAAATACTGAACCACCATGTGTTGAACAATGAATTTAATTAGTTTTTGAACACTTTATGACTCGATTTCTATGTAAGTAATCGATCGATTTGCAACAATGAATAGAGGGTGTGTAAAGGGTTGCTATCCCTAGCACAGGATTTGAGTTACACGAATTATTTCTGCGAAAAAATGTGTCACCCCCGACATCAGAATGGACGTGTTCTTGGATTTTCGTCAAAACAATTATTTTGCCCGTTGTAAATTTTTATTGGGACACTCCGTATAACCACATATACTATACAGAGTGACACTCCGGGAACTGCATCAATACATATTTTAATTAGTAGAGTTGGAAGACTGTGAAAATTCGGCATCATGAGAATGGACATAGTCCCGTCAAATGTCAATCACTTACGATTCACGCGAGATAGGTTGTGGATAGAACACCATGTATTCCATTGCAGATTTATATTCTACATCAAATTCTTTTTATAACACACTATTTATCTATCCTGAATTGATTTCGAATTATTTCACATTCAATATAAAAAAATGGCATTTAAACAGTATATTTCATCAAAGTATATTTCTCATTTTCCGTCTTTTTTACTGAAATTTCTATATCAGTGGTGCAACTTGAAGAAATCATGGTACAAATTTATAATTTTTTCCACAGGAAGACCCAAAAAAATATAACATAATTGGCCATGAGTCGTCTCGTTCATATGGAAGCCATATTTCTCATTTTCACTTCGCAATCAACATTGAAAATGATGATTATTTC
This sequence comes from Zygogramma bicolorata, assembly GCA_032362365.1. Taxonomy (NCBI): domain Eukaryota; kingdom Metazoa; phylum Arthropoda; class Insecta; order Coleoptera; family Chrysomelidae; genus Zygogramma; species Zygogramma bicolorata. Next base: position 6,512 of record JAVJAQ010004411.1, on the reverse strand, counting down.
CAATAACCCCTATACCCACAGTGTCGTATGAATGCATTTTTTCACTCTTTATTCGACTGTTATGAGAATTTCGTTGAACTACACGTAACTTATTGGCTCTTGGCCGAGTGAAAATGTGAGTTTTGGTATGTTGATTCGTGTTATCATTCAGACCTGTCAAAATGCCTGCACTCAGGTTGAGGGCCTAATTTGGGGCGTATTAAATATCTCGTAACCTTGAACTGCACCTCGAATAGTTCACTTATATTTTGTTCCTCCAGAAAATCGAGAAATTTGTTTAAATCAATTCTGCGTTGTGTTTTACGTTTCAAGCTCTTCATGATATTGTTTGCAGAGGAAGTCGCTCAATGCTGTGGAATGGAAAGTTACCAATTTTTTACTATATATTATGTTCGGATATTTATTGTTGAGATATAATAAAATCAAAATGATCTCAATTTCGATTTAAAATATGTTCTGTTTTATATATATATATATATATATATATATATATATATATATATATATATATATATATATATATATATACGTTCTTGTTGTGGATACAATGAATTTTTACTCCATTCATTGTGAGGAGCATTGCCTCCAAAAATAATGAGTTTTGCGTAAACGCAACAAATCGGGGACGACGATCTTCTACATGCGACCTACTGAAATACCTCTAATATTACCAAATCTTTATATTTTGTTCGTCAAATATTGAAATATTTCTGCAAATTAGATTTTTCACTGCCTTCTCAAAGAAATGCTTCTGCATTATCATAGTCTGGTTCAGATCTCATCATGACAGGCCTTACATGCTACATCTGAGCCTACACTATTTGAATAACCCCATTCTCAGGAAAAGATGTTATGCAGTTTGTCCACTCAGTGATGGATGTCACTGCCAGTGATTGCACTTTGATATAATAGCAATCGATTCAATCCTTCGTATCATCATCATTCGTACTTGGTTCAGAAGGAATTTTGTTCAATTTCATTTAGTTAAGAAAATTAGTTAATTTTTCAATATTATTTTGTTGGATTCTACAAATTTATCGGGGGTTATATCCCGAGTGCACCAAGTTTAATCGGTTAAAATGTGTGCTGCACTTCCATGATTCTCGAAATTTTGCTTAGCAAATGACTTGAGTGTATGATAATTTGATAAAATCCCGAGACCGCAGGTCGAGGGATTTTATTTTAAATTATTATACACGAAAGCATTTGCTTGAAAGCAAAATTTTGAAAATCATGGAAATGCACGCATTTTGGTCGATTGAACTTGGTGAAGGAGGGATATATGTTTAGATTATTTCCAGAAAACATGTAAACTCAGGAAACATCAAAATCGAACACAGGAACAATATAGTACCAGAGATAGTACCTGAAAAGTGATCCAAACGCCCGGTTTATTTCGAACATTTTAATCAGTTAAAATGTCTAGTGCATTTAATCGCTGTAAAACTCTGTAAAAGCAGTCTAGCCTTCAACTGTTTCATCGTTTATTCGCATTGAGGGAAATAATCAAATATATTATACATAAATGTAATTCGTATTTCTCGCAACAAGTTTTTAACTTCGCGGGTATAATTGAACTGTTTATTCACCTTTTTACAAAATGTATATGCTCCTTTTATGAATTTTGAATAAACTTTATTATTATTATTTACTCATCATTGATGGTATCATAAAACACCTCTGAAAAAGAAAGCAGAATTCTAGGTGGCATTGCATTTACCTGGCGACCTCAGCCTTTTGTTTTTCCAACTCGGCTTCGCTGTGATTCAATTCCTGCTGGAAGTTCATTAGCATGTCCTGAGATTTCTCCAACTGCATCACCAGCTGATCACGTTCCATGGTGAGTTGCTTGATGTCCGCCTCGTACTTGATGATCTGTTTCTCGATGGACTCACCCTGTCGACCTTTGTTCTCCAACATCGCTGCCATCTTGTCCCGTTCCCGAGAAACCTGGATCACAAGGTAAAATCATATTGCAAAACGAAACAGTGCGGCTGTTCCCCAAGGATCAGTTTAGGGCCCAGTTTTGAACTCGCTTGAGAAAATATTTCAAATGTAGCCCCCTTTTTCCCGTTTTTCATATTGATATTGAATTGAACCAGTTGATACTTGATGAAAATCCATATTCAACACACATGATTATAGTTTCAGATTGTCATTAACATGCAATGTACTAACAAAACCACTATACGATAGATTCCTTATGCACACGGAAAAAAATGGTCCAAATAAATCGTTCTCCTGTCTTTTTTTATCTTGTGCTGAGAAAATGAATACCTAAATTAAATAAAAAAGCATTTTGTTGCAACCAAACCATTCATCTCATTGTGAAATTGAGACTGAAATTAATGTATTGAAAATAAGGCATTATAAAATACAAATAATCGTTTTTTGAATAGCTATAATGAATTTAACTGAGGATAGGTAAATATTTTGAATGAGGCCAAGTGAACCAAAATTATTATAATGATCTTGAAGTGTTGCTACAGTAGAATACTGTATAATAGCTACTAGTATCTTGTTTCGTAGATTTGAGTATATCAGTTATTTGAGAGTAAATGATTTTTCATTAATGGTAAATCCACTCGTTACAAGTAGTTATCAAACTGAGCATCCACTGCATTTAGAAAGTACATGGGGCCAATTAAAAATAAACCTCGCTTCTAATAAAGCTTTTAGTATCGTTAGGTTACCTTTTGTTCATCAAATTACATTAATAACAGCAAGTGATCAAATTCAGGAATCTAATTTTTCTTGTGGCTAATAAAGCGTGAACTTGTCCCAAATAGTATGCAAATATTTACTTGGTGATGCGTAAATTTTACTTGCTACTATTAAATTTTTTTCCGTGCAGGACACGTGTCGCAGTTTCGTGAATCCATTGTCAATGAAAATCTTGAAGGAAACTGTAGTATTTTGTATTTCATATTATCATTATTTATAAAAAAAAATAGCATAGTTAGTCCATGTCTGTGTGAAAAGAATTTCAGGCGTTTTTGTTATGCCATCTACAATATAATGTCGATATTTCCGCTCACTTGATAATGTACGACAAAGTGTCCTTCTCTGAAGAAAAGAAACTGCAGATCTATGTCTGTTTGACTGGAATTTTGAAAAAAAGATAATAAAGCTTCAAAATAGAGTGGCCGATAGAGGTGTAAAGAAAATGAAGGTTTGGGCATTAAAGTAATCTTCGAAACATGAATGATCTACGACAATGGCAGACAATTCCAGTTTTGTTTCTGAATTGATTGCTATCTATGTGTGAGTAATCGAGAAAATGTGTGCTTCAAGCTACGAAGGAAGTAAGAGAAATAAAAGAAAAGACATCACTTGGAAACAAAATCAGTAGTGCTATCTTCTATTTACCTTCATTGGTATTCATCAGTTTTGAAAGCCATTTCATTTTGACTGCTTACAAATATTTAATTTCGTTAAATGTATGGTTTTTTTTTTCTTTTATACTTGTGAAAATTTCATTTATTGACTATGTACTTGTGAGTTTTAGTCCCTATTCATAAACATGTAATGTTTCTTGTGATAATAAAATTGAATTGAATATTTCCATATGGTTGACTATGTATTTCTATAAGCAATAATGAAAATCAACAAACGAACGTAGAACTCCGATTAAATACATTCTCCTGATACTAATCGCATAGAAGTGAGGAGAACAGGCATGTGGATTGACAAAATGGTTAAGGCTTTCGCGGCCGAGGTTATTAGTATAACTACTTTTCTTCAGGCTTGAAGGCCGTCGTAATTTGGAATTTCTTCCTAACGTTTCGCTAGCGCGAGTGGCCAGCTTCTTCAGAGGCTCACTCATTTCCGATAACTAAACCTTTCGATTTCTTAAGGCGTATTTATATTGATGCAGGTAGTCTGATGTGTTAATTACTTCTGTCGGGTTTGGGGAATAATCATCATCATAAATTCCCGCACTACCTGCCGTGATTTTATTAGTTATTCTTGATTTCCTCAGAATGGGATTCCAAATCCTGTTTAGACTCTACGCTTCTTTTTTTCTGTTGAAATTGTCCGCATGTTTTTGGATCTCTATTGCCTTCCGTACTAGTCGGCTATGGTAACCCTGGTTGGGGGCAATCAGTTTAGCATTTTCAAACAGAATCCTGTGGTCCCCCTCACTCAGTGCGAGTTCCGCCACCGCCGATTTGTCGGTGCCCCAGCCTGCAGTTCCTTTCATGCTCTTTGAGCCTTGTTTCCATGGATCTTTTCGTGGTATCGATGTAAACCTTCCCACAGGTGCACGGTTTGCGACAGAAGAGACCCACTGTCAGCAGCAGGGGTTTATCGCACGACGGCCTTCAAGCCCGAAGAGAAGTAGTTACACTAAGGCATGTGGATCAATCATAAAATGATTTGAACTTTTCCTACCGTCGTGACAATTATTGACAAAATACAATGAAAAAAATTGAAATTTACAGTCGTGAAATTGTATCTAAGATGACAGACCATCTGCTATTTTAGCTGTAGGGAAGTTCAGAAAAACCCACAGCTCTACTGGTCGCGTTGGTATATTCTATCAAGATACATGACCTACTAGGATTGGTTCAACTGGGGCCGTTAGTATTTTCGATCAAGATATCCCACCAATTAGGATTGGTGTTTGGACACAAAAAACAATTGCCTATCGCACCGCGTTAGCGAAGCTTATGGAATTCTCGAAACTTTTTCGATCATGTGCTCCGATAAGTGAAGTGGTTCAAAGTGTGAGTTGAGGTGTGAGTTGGAAAATACCATGCATCAAGTTTGAACATTATTTTCGGTAGATGATGTCCTTATTCCACAAGTGAGTTTTGGAGAATACGGTTACTTGTTCGACCTGTTGGGTAGATTGAATAAAGTTTGATCAAATGCTCATACTTGAATTCACTGGGACGAACTTATTGGTGTTTCAAGGATATGAGAAGGACGGACCTATAGTTGGAACACATGCTTACTTTCATTTCTTCGAAATTGAAACTCAATTACTAAACATATTCATCACCTGTGCCAACTCCTGCTGCAACTTTATAACAGTCTCCTGCGACCTATGATCGAAGCTTCTGCGCTGCGTTTCCAATCCGGTTCTGATTTGCTGTAGCTCGGCCCGCAGTACATCTCTTTCCTGTTCCATGGTCTTCCAGTCGAGCTGATCCCTTTCAATCCTCTCATGCATCCTCGCCAACTCTGTGGCCATCCTCTCGAACTCAATCTTAGTGGCCTCGTTCGTTTGCAAAGCGTTGGCCAAATGCTGCTGGGATTTCTCAAGCTCCTGGGCGAGTCTGCCTGCTTCGAGCTCGGTAGCATCGCGTGCTTGGATTGCCTTCTCCAGCTTCTCCTTTAGGCGTTCGATTTCTACGCGTTCTTCGTTTCTCACTTTATCGGCTGCCATGTTCTGTCTGCGTTCCACCTGACTGAACTCTGAGCGCAGCCTTTCGTTTTCTTTCTCCAGCTTCTCGGTGTGGACCTTCAGCTTTTCGTAACGGTCTCTGAGTTTTTCGCAATCGATCATCGCACGTTCCAGTTCGAGGCGTTGCTTGTCTTGGCCGCCGGAGGCTTTGGATACTTCCTGCCTGGCGTGTTCCAATTGGATGGTTACTTCGTGGAGTTTGCTCTCGAGTTGCTGGTTGCTGCCCATCGTTCGCTGTAGGTCGTCCTTCAGCCTCTCGATTTCGGCGTTCTTTTCTTTCTCTTGCTCGAAGCTGATGTATTTGCCGCGAGTACTCTCCACTAGGGCGAGTTCTTTTCTGGAACGGTCCAGGTCTCCTAGAGTTTTGTCCAGTCGTTCTCTCAACCTGAAAAAGATTGTTCAATTTTATCTGGTTTGAAATGTCTGAAGAAGGTGCAAAGGTCGAAACATGTGCGAAGTCAAAACCAACAAGGTCTCATTTTTCAATGTACGATTTTGGCAAGCAGCCTCGGAACCCTATTGAAAAATGAGCCTTGAGTGCCGATCATTCAGCATCGATCGCAATCAATCCATTACCTTTTTCTTCAGGAGGATACATTTTTCCTTCACACCTGTGAGTGATCCCGTTGGCATTTTGCATTCAACCTCAAAGTCTCTTGGCCAACGTCCAGTAGACCTTTTTTCTGGTCTCTATCTCATTATTTTAGCAGTAAGCTTTTGATCGATAGGCTTTCTACATGCGAATTTCTACATCATACTGATGTTGAATAGTTAATGGAAAGGTTTTGATATGAAACATGAAGAGATCATCGTATTTGAGTTTGAGTGAGCACAACCAACAATCTGGGAAAAATACGACTAGCTTGTAGAGGAAACTTGATCCTCATGGGTCAGCCGTCGCCCTCAACTTGCATAAAGAAGGAAGCGATTACGTCCTATCTGAGGATACGGGACTCCGAGATCGCAGTGGTAGTGCAGAAAAAAAAACACTATTCAATATCAAATTGAAACAGGCAGAGGACAAAATCAGGTGGAGAAGGATGATCTCTCTAGAGTTCCCGGATAGAAAAGGGTGTGAAGAGGAACGGGTGATTTTTTC
>JAVJAQ010004410.1:0-22483 GCA_032362365.1 Zygogramma bicolorata | reverse complement strand
AGAGAGAGAGAATGTCGAAGACAGATAATGAAAAAGAGGTGACACGGAGTGAGAGAGGGGAGAAAGAGAGAATTACAGAGACAAGTGATTCGAAAGATAGAGCTGAAGAGCGAGAGAGTGAGAGAGACAAAGAACATTTTTTTTAATCCTGCGATGGATATTTCAATGTGGTACGTAAAAATAACGTGTTTCACAACAGAAATATTAATATTCCTTCTTAGAAAAAAAAATAATTAATGTTTGAAATAATACTCACTCTATTGCAAAACTTGCGAAAATCCATTTAGATACTCCAGAAACGTCAACACATTTTCCAATATTTGCCAACTGTGAAAGGTAAATTTTACCGCTATTGATATGTTTTGAAAACAGCTACTAACCACCGAAATATAAGACTAACACTTCAAACGTCCAACCTTCCTGCTATCTCTTTTTATCGTAACGCCGCGGTCGTCTTCTTATCCGAACCCATCAAGAATCCAAACAACAATAACAGACAAAACACGGGGAATCCACAAAAATACCTGCTATATCTCACTACTTATCGACACGGTTCAAAGTTATCGACTGAACTAAACTACAAATGCAAGAAACGCACGATATATTGTTGTTTATCAGTTGTTTATTTGAATTTGACAATCCATCAGAATGTGTGAAACAGTTCAAAGAGTTGATTGCTTGTAGAGTCAACACATGGAACCGCTTCTACAGGGTGTTCTCGTGAAATGAAAACCGATATCTTCTTCAAATTTCTTTTCATATCCACGATTGATATATAAAGTACTCACTATTTGAGTTTCGAATTTAATCCCCTTTTCTCAAGCATAGTAGCCTATACAACAAGAATTGAATTGAACCAGGAAAAAGATTGCAAAAGCCATAAAGTTTATGGTATATCTCTTTGTTCGATATATATGAACAAAATCTTGTCTGATCTTGTTATCCTGGTGAGTGGGATTCTTCAACAAACTACTCTTCATTTTTGCTCCTATAAATATACTATCCAGTCGATCCAATATTCGTATCCTGGCAAAGGGCAAAGGAAGCAATTTCTATGTGATTCAGTGTCCGTCGAGGCATACAGGCAGGGAAGTAGCTTTTTTAGATCTCTTTCGTGAATGAATTGATGATGAGGATCTTTTTCTACACCAAATTCGGAATCATTCACCTGAGCAATTTATGAGATGACCATTTTTAAAGAAGACCATGAATTTTTTTAGTAACATGTGTATTTTTGTGGGAAAATGATGTTTTGAAGTGATTTTCAATTTTTTCTTCAACCAAGTCAATCAATCAATCAATTTATTGGTGCAATAGATACTACAGTATATAGTATAAGTCATAAAAATAGGTACATCATAATAAATACAAAGTACACAACATAAAAAAAGATTGCTTAATATACAGTTACATATAAGACATAAGGTACATGACTAGAGGGTGTCACATGAGTTAACAAACTTTGCACAAATAAAACACAGAATAGTATGGATTATAAGTAGGTACTAGTTGATTTAAGATTATTTCAAAACACAAATTCCATCATACATTAAATGTTGAATTATTCCCAGCCAGGAACTCATCAATTGTATAGAGGCAGCTTTCAGCTAAGCATCTTTTGGTTTTTAGTTTGAATTGTGTGTATGTTAAACTAGAACATTTCATTTCATCAGGCAGTTTGTTATATAACATTATGCAGTTGTATCGAGGACTTTTCTCAAACTTAGCTATTCTATGGAAGGGTATTATGTCGTGTGCTATACCTGTGGTAGTCGCTTGTGAACTGAAATTCTTTTAAGTTCTGTCTTACGTAGGTCAAACACTTCAGTATGCATATGGCGGGAAATGTAAGTATTTTATTAATTTTAAAGGTTTCTCTGCAACTCTCTCTGAAACTTAAATTGAAGATTAAACGTGTTATCCTTTTTTGGCCAAGGAATACTCGTTCCCAATCGGTGGCAAAACCCCAGGTCATTGTATTGTATGAAAAGTGGCTATAAGCAAATGCATAATATAGATTCAACAGATCATTTGTGTTGAGGTATGCTTTCATTTGTATGGCATAAAAAGCTTTGTTTAGATTTTTACATACGTGATCTATGTGGTTGCTAAAGCTGAGTTCAGAGTCATAAAACGTTCCCAACAACTTCACTGTCTCAGTAAATTTAAGTGAGTGGTCCAAGTTGATAATGTTTTGAGGATTTTTCCTATTGTGGAAATTAATAATTTCTGTTTTACCTCTATTCAAACATTATCTGTTTTGGCTACACCAATCTTCAACCTCATTGAATGTAATGTTCTTTATCAGTTCGTCTGGTGTTCTTCCGTTAATTGTGATAGTTATGTCATCAGGAAAGAGTGTTATTGCACCCATACTGACGTGTAAAGGCAAGTCATTATTGTAGATGAGAAATATCAGTGGCCCCAGAGTCGATCCCTGTGGAACCCCAAGGGTTACGTTGTATGCACTAGAATAGGCTGTGTCTATTTCAACGATCAAAGAGCGGTTTCTTAGATATGTATTTAACCAGTTCAATAGAACACCTCTAATCCCTATGTTGTTGCATTTCTTGAGAATAAACTCGATATCTAGACAATCAAAGGCTTTTGACATATCGAACATTAGAGAAGCGACATATTTTCCATCATCTAATTGTTTATATATGTTGTTTATTAGGTGAGCTGATGCGGTTTCTACAGATTTGTTTTTCCTGAACCCATGTTGGGAAGCTGTTAATAGGTGATATTTCTCAAAAAATTCTGTTATTATGTTGTATACCAAACGCTCTAGGATTTTAGATATTGAACATAATAGGGAAATCTGGCGGTAACTTTCAATACTAGATTTTTCTCCTTTTTTAAATATGGGAGTGATTAGCAAATAGTATCGATAGAGATATATGTGTATATTATTCATAGACGTTCGCAATAGTTGGATAAACTGTATTTGCCAAATTTTTGATGTTACTTCTTGTATAAAAGTTATGTATTTTTGCGTTGAATTGGAAATCACTTCTTCAAATCTTCCTTTCTTAAAAAAATCATGCTCCTGAAAAAATATAAAATTTGCCATTTTCTTTACTCTGTTTTATACTGGGTTTTGAACATACCACAATTTGCAAAATTAGAAATTCATATTGAAATCTATGCAAGTGTGGAAAGGTAGATTTCTGATCTACACGTCTATTAAAAATATTTCAATTTGGATAGAACACGTCCAATAAAGAAAACTGAAATTTGCTCATAAAAAAAAAAAGAATTTTTATATTTTAAAATACTTAGCTTTGTTAACGTTTCATGGTAGATTAATTCTACTCTTCTGCACTCGTATAGATCCCAATATCAATTCTAAATTTTTTCAGATTGTGGTAGGTTGAAAACCAGAAAACTGCGAAGAACGGATTTATCCACCAAAAAATTATGTCTTCCAAACGGGAGTAACTGTCTGCAAGAAATTGAATGAAATTTAATGAATTTTATGAAAAAATGTTGGAAAAATATTGAAACTAAGTGTCAAGTTGAGTGTACTCACGACGTTTCGATTGCTGGTATCCGCAATCGTCTTTGGGTAATGGACTGATTCTTGTGCTTGGTAAATAGTACAATAGTAGCCCCAGGAAAGGACCTTGGAGCACACTTATTTACAGTAACTTTGAAATAACTAGGATTCACAATGTTCAGATGTGTCACTCAAACGAAGATATACGATTGTCTCAAAATGTTTTCTCCTGATTCGCCCAGTCATAATTTTTGCCGTTGCAAAGAACGTTAGTGGTTGTTTATAAAAAATTGTTAGAGATTGTAGACTTTCACGGCCGGCAACCGATGAATTGTCGAAAGTTTCTGGGCTTCCGAGCCGTAGTCCGCAGGTTTTTGGGCCTGACGTTTCGTCTGCATCTGCGGCAGACATTTTCAAAGACGATGCGGCAATGGTCGCAGTAGGATCTCTTCAACCGCAAGGAAGAGAGCCTAAACATCCACAGAACATGGACGCCAGCTGTTCAAAATACACGGATTCTCCCAATAAAAGAAAAGACGGTTTCGAAAAATCAATAAGGGTTCGACAGTCCGATTCTAGATCCGATGAATAATGAGACATCATCTGAACCACATAAAATCAAAGCCTCGCAGCAGAAAAGGATGCTTCGACTATTGTCAGAAGAAACGTCAGGCCCAAAAACCTGCAGACCACGGCTCAAAAGCCCGGAAACTTCTAACAATTAATAAAAAATATGTTTTTTCTACAAACGTGTTAAAAATGCCATTTTTAGCACTCCATAAAAGCCTTAAAAATGTCACTTTAAGGCACTGAGTGCTAAATTGGCACTGAGTGCCTTAAAATGTCTATGGCACTGCTGTCAAAAGTGAATTGTCAGATTTTGAAAGCAAACGTCAATATATTTAGATTTTATTTATTAACATTAATATTAATAGTACAATTTGTGCAATTTGACAAATTAATTTCTTGCACTGCTGTTTTACCATTTTCCATGGCTAAGGAAGAATGATGCGTAGAAATAATTGAATTTCCAGTCGAAGTTGAGGCCACAATTTCTTCGGATGTTTGTTGTTGGATTGATGTTGTTGGTAATGTTCGCTGCACCGTTAAAATTCAATTCAAACTGTATAATTACTTTATTTGAACGTTTGTAGAAAAAATATTGTATGATATACGTGTTAAAAGTACCTTTTAAGGCACTCATGTGAATTGCAGAATTCGCTTCGCTCATTCTGCAAACCTTCACATGCGTGCCTTAAAAATGTACTTTTAACACTCATATCATAAATAACTATTTATAGAGAAGTCGCAGTTTTTTAAATGCTTTTTCTGACTTTTTCTTCCCCGAATCATATAATTTGCTGTAGTTTTTTGTCAGTAATACCTTTCTTTGCCTCATCGGAATAGTTTGTAAAAGTTACTCAATCAGTATTGATATCTTGAAGATATATGCTCCGTGTCTGAGAGATCAGATTTGACCCTAAAAGAAAAATGCAGCACTTACGTCTTGACAAATTTTCTTCAATATGTTTCCATTTTCCTCCTGGTCTTTCGAGATTATCGGTACTTCCATATCCAATGTGATTAACAAGCAACACCCAAACTTGATTTTATGGTGAAACTCGTGTTATATGATTATGATTCCGTTGCATATTGCACAAATCAAGCGATAAACAACAACACAATTATTGGACCTGCAGCTTATTCACCACAGCACAGCTTATGACTGTGATGTAATCTCGTTGCAATTCATGGAATAAATCAAACTGGCGCTGTTAGAATCGCACTTTCACTTGTTTGTTTTGAAACAGGTAGGCTACCGTTAAACACCTTATTGACTATTATTGAAAACAACGTTGATTAGAGCGCGAGCTATAGAAAGCAAAATTGTGTACATCGCTCCAAACACATGGAAAGATACATTGATTCCCATTACTTATCAGAAGTCATTTTTTGTGATGGATGAATTTTTTAGGGTTGATAACCAACCACAATTTGAAAAATCAGGAGTTAATGTTGGAATATCTATACAATGTAGAAGGGCAGACTTCACGTATTACAGAAAAATGCCTATCAAAAATACAATCAATATGAAACTTCTCAAATATCTAGAGAAATAAGGAATAATTAATGATCGACAATGCGGATTTGGAATCAAATACCAACCAGTGTCTTACTGGCTCATGTTTCTCATTTGGCAGCATTCGATCGAAATATTCGGAGAAACGATAGCTGTTTCACTTGATATTTGAAAAGCATTTGACCGAGACCATCGGGGTCTCCTTTCTAAACTGCCGTCTTACGGTTTGCCTTGTGTGCTTTGTTGAAGAGTTTCTTGTTTGATGTCTCTGTATGTGGTTTTTGATAGAGTATCATCTGATATACGCCCAATAACTGCAGGTGTTCCACAGAGTTCAGCTCTGGCGCCCACTTTGTTTCTGCTTCTTATCAATAAATTGCTCAAGAAAACATCTCGTTCAAAACTTAGTTTTGCGGACGACAGTACTCTTCATACTAGTTTTTCTTCCAGAGAATTCTAAGTAACATACACGTCAATAAAATTATGACTTGGTTGAACTTATAGAATGGGGTAACATGAACTTGATGGAATTCAATGCTGGAAAAACAAAGGCATGTCTCTTCTCAAAGGAAGCAGCCGATCAACCATTATCTAGTATTTTAATTCTTTATTTAACGTCGGCCTATTTCCGCTACCAAGGCCAATCACCGACGCCGGTGAGCACACTTCCCCCAACCGGAAATTTTGCCGAACCCTCTGGTATTCCAACCAGAGGTAGGAATCTTTAACGAGCCCTACATCCATGGACTCGGGACCGACGGCTTTACGTCCCCTCCGAAGGACGGCATATCCTCAATATATCTTGTGCTCATTGATATATTTATTGTCTGCGAGCTATGATATGCTATTTCGCTGCAGCTGTACGGGCTTTTGACTCGGTATTTCCCTGCATGGTCACCCATCCAAGTACTAACCGTGCTCGGCGTTGCTTAACTTCAGATATCGAATGACTGTCAGTCAACCTGAAGAGCTGGGCCATGCCCTAAGATGTCAGGAGTAACTATTCCTACAAAGTCAAGTATCTCGATGCTCGGAATTACGATCAGTCATAATCTCTCATAGGAAAACCATATGAGATCGATCGCTAAAGGTGCTTCCCAGAAACTTGCATTTCTATTTCGTGCGAAGAAATACTTCACTTCTCGTCAGCCTCTAATGATCTACAAGGCTCAGATACCACCTGTCTTCGAATATAGTTCTCATGTATGGAGGTCTGCACCAAAACATTCATTGAGACTTCTCGATTCTATTCAGAGAAAGGCAATCCGTCTTGTTGGTGATTCTTCGCTCACAAACTCGCTCACTTCATTGAAGCATCGTAGAAGGGTTGGAGACGTGTCTCTCTTCTATAGATATTTTCACGGTCGGTGCTCTTCTGAATTATTATCAGTCGTTCCACCCTTGGCAATATCTACACGGATGACCCGACTAGTACAGAATTTCCACCACTTTGTTGTGAACTTGGAGACCTGTCGAACCTTTCTTGCTCAGAGATCTTTTTTCAGTAGAACAGCTGAGCTTTGGAACTCTTTGCCGAGAGAGGTTTTTACTGAGACTTACAAACTTCAAAAATTCAAAGTGAATGATAATTCATATCTCCTGTCCCTTGATTTACACCGTGTTCCTGAACATTACAGGGCTTAGAGGTGAGCTATTATATATATATATATAGCAAGCACTGTTATATAACGTGCGAGCTGTATAATAGAGCATTCTCACTCGGAGAACATAATCTTTTTTCCGCTGTTAACACTGAAAAACTTATCAACATCAACTTTCTTTAACAGTACAGTATAATAATAATACACTTATATGCCCATAATCTGTTTCATAATGTGGTGCATTGTGAAACGCATTGAAAATTTGTATCGTAATGAAAAATCTGTATCTATATGATGAGCTCATTATGAAACAGATCTGTCATTACGATGACAAATTTTCAATCAATTGGAAATCCAATTCAGTGTCGGAAGGCTTACATTAAAAATGAAAAAACAATGTCTTTTTCTGCTTAAAAATGTTGAACACGAATAAATAAGAGAATGAGTGGTGTTTGATCAGAAGAAGAACGAATTTTGTATGCTCAAACAATAGAAATTTGATGTGAAAAATTGTGGTTTTACGACAAAATGGACCTGTATCTCCGAAAATATACGAGACCGCCGAGAATTCCATATGGATTTTTTGAAGAGGAGACCGAATTACGTAAGTTTAAAAAAAAACAAAAAAAATTGCTCATAGCGACCGAAGTATTACCATGTATATATTTGTTAGTGATACTATCGTTAATTCATGTCCATTTTTATATGATTGCGTAGATGTGAACTTATTTGGTGAAAGAAAAGCTCACCAAAGCATAGAATTTCTGAAATTGAAATCAAAAACCGAAACACCTTGTTCCTTCGTTTCACTATGTATTTTTTGTGGATTTCCGTTAGGTAGTGGAATAAACCAAGTACAGCTTATCCAATCCATCTTGGCACCATCAACGTTTATGCCCAGCATTCTCTGTGATGTATAGTAAGATGAAAATACATCCATTATATGTGTTCACTGTGTTAAAATTCATTCCTAGGTGTTTTTTCTTTCGTCATGGCCTACACTACCAGTGTAGAACTGGAAAAGTATCTGAGTTTGTGCCAAGATGGAATGGATAAGCTGTACTAGTAATTTCTCAGTTATCTAAGAATTTATGTTTTGGAAGGTTTTATGGGTAAAACTTATCCAATTCAACTTTGCACGGGAGTTCCTCCCCAATCCGGTTGCGCAGTGAACTTCGTGTAGGTTTCGAATGGCTGTTCTTCGCGCACTGCGCAATACGTCATCGTTTGAATGCGAAGAAGAAATGGATGAGCTGAACTCTACAAAGAATCCAAAACACATATTTGGCGTGGGCATTTGTACTATACTTTCATTGCCATTATATTATATCTTATGGAATATATATTATTCATCATTTTTATTTGATGGGGGCAGAGGTGAGAACTTATCATAAACTTTAATATATGAACACGGAGTAGCAAGTAGTCTGACCCACGTCCTAAAAATAATTGTACAATGTTCGTAATTGCACAACGCATCTGCAGGAATTTTGAGAATAATTTTTTTATATCAGTCTGTCATTTGAAAGAGGAGGTTATTTGAGATAACCTGATGCGTTATATTACTAGAAATACAACTTATATTAGGAGAGCCCACGATGCTAAATCGTTATTTACTCGAGCGTCATAGCATGCAAATAAAAAAAGTGTATGTTTTTTTCAGTAGAATACTTTATTTATAAGAAAATAATTATAAGCAATTAAATTTTTTTAATTTTAAAAAGTTGGATATTCGTTGTAAACAATATCATGCCACCAACGAGTCTGTGTAATCAATCAACTGTCATGGTATCATGGCAACAGAAACCAGAGTGGGGACGGAGTGAGAGAGCAATAGATAGAGAAAGAGTGAGAGAGAAATATAATATAATATAGGCATCACGTAGCTGCACGCATTAAACTTCATCAATGAATTTTTATTATTTCGGCTTGTGGAAATCGTTAGATTATATATTTTTTGCAATTCTTCAATTATTCCCTTCAAAATAAAAATAAAATAAGTCACGCTCGAGAATGTCGAGATGACGTTTTTTTTTACAACTTTGTAGCCCTCCTGCTTCTTTAGGTCACTCTCGAATTGTCAGAATGGTGGAATATACACGTTTCAGGATGTAACTAACTCACCTTACCTTAATCTGACGCGCTCGAGAATTTCAGATGATCAATTTTTTTTTACTTATCTGATTCTTTATCCTTGAAGGGCGGCCATATATATATATATATATATATATATATATATATATATATATATATATATATATATATATAGGGCTCATATATGGTGGAAGTACTTAACCGGGTACAAGGTATCCCTCTGTATATTAATCCGCCGCGCTTTAGTCACTCCCGAAATCCCCGCTTGGGCTCCCCTATTACTAGCCTTTCCCAAGATGAAAATTATCGCCTATACTCTCGTGAATCTTCGTTATTGATGGCCTCAATGGTGAACAGTTCCAGTGGCAATCATTCAAAAATGTGTTTATTTCTAACCTATTTTCAGATTGGAAAGTGACCGATTGTTCACTTAAAAGAAGACGAAGTCGGTAAAACACTTGGCACTTTCCTGAAATCTTCTTCTTATTTTATTCAAAACATCGTTCTGACCATCGGATTTCTTCAATACTACGACTACTTTCCAGAAATAACATGTGTCCGTTTCATAAGCCATTTTCTCAAGCATAGGAATCAGCGCTCTCGTCACTTGAGGTCAGTCCGTTTTTATTGTCGAAAATGCCGTTAATATTCTAGTAAGCAATCCAAACGTTGCTCATTTGCAGCAAATGACATTCATATAGAATGATATTTGTCGGAAGTTTATTCGTCTATTTGTAATGCCTACTTGAGACACAAATATTATTCGAATTATCATTCCAAATATTTATTTCTTGTTCTTTTTATAACCTTATTTCGAATGATCGGCCTTCGGCTTCGGTCAGCCTTGGGGGTGGTTACCACCCCATCACGGCGGAGGAATTTTTTTATCACTGTAATGCTGAGCATTTGTAAGTGAACCGAATATAAGTATTCGCACCCTGTATATGAAAGCTTCATACAATGTATCAAACGCATGGGAATTTTATTTGAGAATTCCTCTCACGAACCACCCAATGAAAGATGTCTTTGTTTTAGTCTAGACGAGATATGAGATGATAGACAAAACATCGCCATCGCTTGGAATCAGCCAACGCTGTGGGCGGCTGTATCGAAAATGCAAAATTTGCAAAAATGAGAGTGGACGAGAAAAGGTCGCTCTTAGGTAGTTGAACGTAGGTCGCGCTAAGAGGAAGATCGAGAGATCTCCGCGAGCGGAGAATCGCGCGTTAAGCGCGGGAGGGATTCGTAATCCCTCCCTAAATCATGGGGTCGCGTCTCAAGTCAAGGGGGGTAGAAGTTGAATTACAATCATTAAAAATAAGAATATTATTAATTCGTGTGCGAAGTGCCATACCTTGGAATACCAAAAAAATGGAATGGAAACAGCCATGCAAGATAGACAGAAGACTTGGTATGTCAATTTTGATGTGTGTTAACGTAAATAACCATTTTATTCACTTTAGGAAGAGAAAGCCATCATTAATTTTATATCTGTTGTTTAAATCATAAGTTGAGAAATCTTTCTGACTCTCTCTGACATCGAGTAGTCATTGAGATTGGCCCTTGGGGCGGCCTATAATATACATTTAGCCAGTAGGGCAAATTTAGAGGCATTTATAGATATAAGTACATCAGATTTTTGTGTTCTGAGTACACATTTTTCTGTTTGTGGAATTTTCATTTTTCTTATGCATAGAGAAGACCACTGCCGGTCTCGATTAATTTTTCAATATTTTGATTAAATTAAGTAGTACGGTAAATGTTATTTTTTCATCATAAATTGTTTTCAATGCATATTTCTTTCGTTATATATTATTTCTTATCTATTTTGTAAGTTCCTATTTTCATTTCGTTGCTAATATATTGCTTAAAGTTATCAGAGGATTTCATTTCCTACAAGCCGCCCTATTTTGAGATGTTATGATCAAAATAAGATCGGTACCCGCTTTTTTTCTACGAAAAAAATTTGTGAAAACCTCCAAAGTACCCCCTAACCAAAATTGATGGCCACCCTTTTGTGATTCTCTTTAAATATGTACTATTAATACACCCACGAAGTTTGACCAATTTGAAATACCTAATTTTAGAATAATTGGAGTTTAAAGAGAAAACGATTTTTGTCAATTTCTTTTTTTTAACCCTTTTCATGAAAATATCTCCCAAAATACTAAAGATACGAACAAAACGATGAAGTACTAAACTGTAGCTCTTTTAATGACAAACATTTCCTTGCGTGTAGATTTTTTGTAAAGTGAATATTCGGCGAGATATAGCCGTTTAACACCTACATTTACGACCGAACATCACCTTAGTCAAGCGCTTTAAACTCTCCCCATTAAAAAATTGAGGGTTCTTAAGTAATTTTATTCACATAGTCTCATAGCTCTTGGAAAGCTCTACAAAATCGTTCCTGAAAAAAATTTCCTATCACCTAAAATGAAGGAGCTATTCTTAAAAAACCGATCAATTTTTTTTTTGAAGAATTTGAATTACCCGCTTCGGAGCGTTGTAATCTACATAACCGGTATATTCGGCCGTTATACGTTATATGTTCCACTTTTTCCATTCATATTGGAAGACAGAGAAGAAGAAAAATCTGCTCGCATGTGTGAGTGTATATTTCGTTGATTTCTCACCAGTGTTTTCTAAAGTTCGAAGACATATAATACAAAATTTCAATGTTTTCAAGGGTAGTTTATAACAATGGTAGGTTTAAAGATTATGAAATTGTATCCTAAAGCATGAAACAATTCTTATTTAACTTTTTTTACCCATATTTAGGTTTTTATGTTATTTTTTAATTTTTGACAATTAGGGGTAGTTTTCACCCCTAAAAAACAAAAAGCGTACAACGGCACAATATAGAAAATGAACTAGAGGGTGTAATAAGCCCAATCCCAAATTTTTGTACAAATCGGTGCTGGACGAAAAAATTGCGAGGTTTTACCATATTTTTAGCTTCATTTCCTGAACTATATTGTAATGTTCATTCGAAGATTATTACGCCATTAATAGACATGTTATCCATGTTCGAAACAAGGAATTTTCTGATCAAGATTCACTTGAAATAGATGTAAACATTGAATATCTTCGAAAAAACTTTTTTTAATGTTTATTTCCAAATCGAGATTAAAATAATGCAATACTTCTAGCTAATAAGTAGATGGAAAATTCAGCGAATACCCTCTTTATAAATTTGGGTACATCATCCATAAAAACACAAAAAAAGATAAACAATATAAAACAACTGCCAATATGTTGCGACGGGCATCAAATCACACAAAAACTACTTTATCCACGACTATGGTATAATGTACCCATTATACGTCTGTTTGCTCAACCTTAATGATACCTATTTATCACGGTAGCGTTTAATGAGTCATTGATCACTGTTGTCAGACGCTTCCTTGATTCAGCCATAATATTATATTGTTTTGATGTTAATTCTATCTTCAAATATTACAATTCATTCATAACTATGAATAAATATCTTGTCTTATGAACATCATCTTCGAAGATTAGATACGTGATATTTGTTTAGATAAAAAACATAAATTTTTGTGTTAATTATTATGAGATATTATACGACTATTATAATTTCCGATAAAAATGTACTGTGTATAATAATAATAATAATAATAATAATAATAGATTTTATTGACAGGTAAATTACAATAATGTAACAACAGTCAAATGGCAGGATTCAATCTCTGACCATGTCACGAGTGTAACAGCCAGACCTTGCTCTTCCATCCAACCAAACTCTTCCATCCAACCATACCATAATGTATTGTATAACATATTTGTTGGAATAAAATAATAGTGTTTCAAAAATTATTATTGTAATGTAACAAAAATTTTTATTAGTCGTGGATAAAGTATAGTATTCTACTCGCGTATAATGGCAATTATTATACGCTCGTTGAATAATATACTATTTTCTCCAACTGCCTGAATATGACTTTCTGGTATTTAATTATGTTGTAAAATCATGGGCTGCTTCAGGATATTACTTGGTTGCAGTGCCGGATTTATTTTATTTTAGTGTAGGCCAGTTTATTTCCGCCGTCCGCGCCCCATGTACCTTTTTAAAATAATAATTTTCCATATATGGTAAAAATGGAACTAAAGTTATTAGAATTTGTCATTAAGGGCATTGACGAAACAAGAATTGCAATTTTTTTATTTTAAATTTTTATTCTCTGAAATTAAGAAAGGTTCGTCTAAAATCTGCCGCCCCTAAGCCTATATGACCTATTGACAAATCCAGGACAGCTTGGTTGTCATTGTTATCGAACTGGAATGTGGAAAATACGGCATAATACATAAAAATGAAATGATTATTCAACCACTGGCTTGTCTTGATAAACATGCATTTTTTGTACTAGTTGAACAAATAACTATTCTCTTGCTCAATTACTATATCGATTTCACGTGTTATTTGAGAATTTGAACATTGTTAAAAAAAATAGGAGTTCTTCTCTCAGATTTGATTGCAACAGTTCTTCAGAAGTAGATAAGGAGTGTTGGAATTATTTATCAGTGAGGCAACGAAGCTTGAAAAAAAAAGGAATCGAGAAACAACTTGTTTTTGAGTGATTCTTCTTATCTTCAGATGCTACTATGATGCCAAATACAGTATCCGAAGGATAGTCGACGTAAATATTACTGATAACTCACTCAACTGGACACGTTTGCAAATCGAATATAAATAATAATAATCTCTGTGTTCAGACATATTCCTGTCCACATTGTGTTGTGTTAGATTGAGTGATCCATGATCACTTGGTAATTGTATGATTCCAATCCTGCTGAAGAATTTTTGAGGATCTTCTCAAGACAATAACACATTAGCGATTATATGAGTACTACACCCTTAACAAATTATTTTTGTACGTATCTGCATGTAGACAATTGCTTTTGATGACAGGTATTTACTTCTCTAGGCTTTCTGGTTGAGTTCACGAGTAAATTAATATAACATAATAACTCACATGATGAATCATTGTAAAAATTGACTACGATGTAATGACTGAAAAACAAGGTGGAAAGTGCGAAAAGTTGGTTCTCTATACATACGAACTTGTTTTCCTTTCTGAACTTTGGAGAGCCATAACTTCCAAACGACGAAAAAGTGTGACTGGTTTGTATTCTACGAGTCCAAATACGTATGTTTTCAAATTTATTTCAAAGTTATTCGGTGGAGGATGAACGAAACTCAGCAATATCTACGGTAGCTTCAAGAAGGCTCTGCAATTGAAACAATATTGTTTTATAAAAACAAAGCAGGCAATTAGTTGTTCAATCTTAAAATAACCGAATGCAGTTTTTCACTGACAACATGCTTGAATGGAAAATTATCAAAGGTAATACCATGAGTCCTTCAAATTTAATCGATAAATTTTCATTTTCCACAAAAACTTTTTTATTTGGCAAAAGTATGAAAACAATTCGGTTTGTTTGAATGCTTTTGCCTCAAAATAAAAAAGTTTGAGTGTTTCGAAAATGAAAATTCATCTTATTAACTTTGAACAACGAGTTGTATTTGGAGAGATTATTTTTGGAACAAATAGAAGGAAGAACAATTCAATTGATCAGTATTTCATTTACATAAGAAGGAACGGAGAATAGGTGAAAATTTTACAAATTACCATGCAAGAGTTGGCGTCACATCTCTCATTGTACAAGGTTGATAATTGAATATTTCTTATGAAATAAAAATCGCGCCAAAAGGAACATAAAATCATTCGTTATGTCGTTGTATCAAAATCTTCATACAACGGTTTCTTCTCATACAACAAAAAATGAATTGTATTTAATAAAAACTAATTGTACGCCACCTTTATTTGAGTTAAGGAAACCTTAAATATTTGAATCGGTCGTTCGCTATATCTGTCATGAAGTTGGGGTTATGAGCTATTTACGTGTTTGAGTGTTCATTGAAATGTGTTATGTTATTATTATGCTGACAAAGTGAAAAGTGAATGACTATTAATAATAGGGTAACTCTTCATTCATGATAATTTATATAAATATGAGCCATTTCAATAGAATCAACGCGGTAAACCTTATAGTTTTGAAAGTTCAAAAGTAAAAAACGTTTTATCGAAACAATCGAAAGGACCAGGCAGTTTTATCGGTATAATACCCAATTATTGGCTAGAATAACCATAGAATAACCCGCTACTATTGGTTGAAATGCCAAAAACGTCACATTTTGACAAGTGAAAAAAATAATCAGGTTTATTTTGGTGCACGAGTGTAATTCGGTAGAATATTTCCGGAGTTGAAACAACGACGTTTAAAATTCAGTATTTATGCCTGTCAAGATGACAAATGTACATTTTAACAATCGTTACTATAGATACACGGACCGAGCGGGTATTTTTCGATACCTACCGGGTATTTACCAGCCCGAAAATGTTCCGCCGGAAATTTATCGCTGTAATTGATCGAAAATGTCCCGCTTCATATGGGATTTTTAACATACGATGGAAACATTCATTCGCAATGATGCATTTAAACCTATTTATACTAGCAGAATGTGTCGCTAGCATTGTATGTTGAAAACTCAAGGTCTTCAAGTTCAACACTGAATTGAATTTACACAAATATCGCTAGATAACTTTCATACGATAGGAACAAAACACCGCATCGCCTTCGTTGTTGACAAACGAGAGTGGCGAGTTACTCATCAACTTTTGCAATTGAACAATTGAATGGTGCATAATCGAAACCCTTTTGTATGCTCCTATACTGCTCGGTTTGTTGTCTCCAACGTATCGGTTTTATTCCGAGATACACAAGTCTCAGATAAACAGACAGACAAGATAAGGACACAATACACTTGAAAGAGAGTTTTATGGTCGGTTAATCGAATCCTCTGTCGGGATTAGTGAAAGTGCCGATGTACCAGAGTACAGAGATCCTTACTCAGAGAAACATGGAGGTGAGTGATTTGTTTTAATTTCGAATCTATTCAGAATATTATATAATTCACATTCAGTTATAGGGTAGGAGATCTTATTATTCTATTTTATTCTGTGAGGGACAAAGTTCGAAGTATAAATATAGTGAGTGTCACAACCGTGTATGCCAAATGAGAGTGGGGGAATTTTTTGGAATTCTTCAATGGCAAGTGAGATAACTGATCCCATTTTATTTCAGCTGTTACTATTCTTTACATCTCAAAAGCAACATGCTTTGATGTTTCCCTATCAAATTCAAACTATCATCACCATGGTTTGTATTCATTCTACTTCCCCTGCCACAGTGTCTGCGGCCTAAGCAGTGAAAGTGGCGCGTTTCGAAAAAATAGAATAAAACAGTGGCGGATCCACTGGGGGAGGAGGTACGGCCCATTGGGAAAATAACAGATTTTTTTTCCAATTTTTATCGGCTCCTAATTTCCAAATTTTGCCGGGGAACGAAAAAATGTCACATGAGCAAGACAAAAAAAATAAAATAGAATAAATTTGTAGGTTCAAAATAAAATGCTTTTTTTAACTATCAAATTGCAATTTTTCTCGATGACACTTTAAAGAAAATTGACACTTGTCAGGCTTACCGAGGAAAAGTTCGAGAAATTTCTGACAGTGCTGCCATTGGATCCTTTTTGGCGCAGTATTTGAAAAATTAGACTTGTTACATTTGTGATGAGTATTGTGTATGCCGGTAACGATTTGAATATACTATGTATGAGTAGAATATGCTGTTGATTAGGTTAAATCAACTCGATTCGATTTAAAAAAAGTAAAGTTTCGAACCTACTTTACCTCCTGGCTACACCTTCAAATTTTGCCCATGTCAATCTCTTTCACCTTTTTTTTGGATCTTGACTAGTTTTTGCTATACGGTAGCTCATGATTTTCTGTTATATATATATATAAATTTTGAGTTATAGACCCCCCTTGACCTGATCCTGGATCCGCCACTGTAATAAAATAAACCCTCTAACAGAAATTAATCTTTGTTGGTGCGAAGTTTCTCTAGTTTTCCTAATTCAACGTATGACACTATTGGGGATTCAACTCAATTTTTTCCTGAAGAGGGACAAATTGCATTTTCTTCTCACAATACGAATCCGGGTCAGTTTCACATTCAAATTCAGGAAACTATAATGAAAAACGAAAAAGACGAATATCTGGACCAAATGTTCAGTTGAAAATGAAAATGACTTGGTATTTCTAGACTCCTTATTGTTGTGAGAAAACTGTTGCCATGCACAACAAATTTCAAGATGCTTCCGCTCATCCTCAATTTTTTATCTAAGGTGATCAGGCAACAGTATGTCCAACTGTACATTAATGCTCTCTGAAAGAAGTTTCGATAGCTCCTCCACATTTGCCGATGTAGATAAGTGTAGATAGATGTTTTGTGATAAAAACTTTTATATTATGAGCTTGCCATGACTGGAGTTTTTCGCCAACTGAATTTTTTTTTGTTTCAGGAAGCGAAAACTCCGAAGCAGAAACCACAGCACATTTTGGTCCCTTGGGACAAAACAAAGTCATGGTGTTTACTCATTTTGTCTACGTGTTTCTTCATATGGGCCTGCATTTTCTTCCCTTTGAATGCAAAATATAACTAAGGATACTTCTTTTATACATATCGCACTGATGTTAGTATTTCTATACTGTATACTTTTTCTACTGTTTTCATAGAATTGTTGTTATTATCATATAACGTTATAATTATCTGATTGTATTATGCTATTATTTTGACAATGTAATATATATTTTCATAAGATGACATCATTATTCGAAAGGAGAGGTTTCAAAGTATTGACAAAAACGTAGCTACAATCGTAAGGAATTGATGAAAGCTGACAATTGAAGTTGAAAACTATTTATTCAATCTTGACCATTGGTATTTCTCTCATGTTCTCGTGCTTCCAAGAGGAGGAATCAGATTTACAATCAGGAGAATACGAAGATATGCGTACATTTTTTCACTGTAGACATAAGATAACACAAATAAGTGACCTAGTACTCAATGGAATATCGTGATCATCAACAATAGTGAGGTTGAGATCACCACTAGCAGTCAGTAGGAAAACTCCTGGAATACACCGCGGGCATATCTGACAGACGACAGTAAATGACAGTTGTCAATCCAGCCTGCTGGACATACAAATCTGATTTACCTATGCTGAGTGTGTGTTTATGTCATATTTTAAAATCTTTTTTCTCAATGAAGGTTCAATTTTGTGCGATTGTGAAATGTGGAAGTAATAGCGGCAGACATAACGTTTCATTCCATCGATTCCCGTCTATTTTCGACAATAGAAAAAAGATCAATCCTCTTGCTGAAAAGAGATGTGAATTGTGGATTCAGGCAACTAGAAGAGCAGATTTAACTTCTTATAAGTTGAAATGGGCAACAGTGTGGTCAAAACATTTTGTAAGAGATATTTTCAAAGAAACTAGGAAACATTATTTTATTTTTTCATTTCAGACAAGCCAAGTGCACTCAAAGATGTTGACAATATAGACTGGGTACCGCATCAATTACATGGCTACAAAACAAATATCAATGCAGTTCAAAGCATTCAGAGATTGTATCGTAGGGAGCAGCATGATAAAAATGACATCGCAAATATTCCAGTTGATATGGATAAAATTGATGATGATTCTTTGCGTGAATGATCCAGCTGTTCAAAACTTGAATATTATTGATGAGCAAAATCAAACTCTGAATGATATAAATTAACCAGTTGAAGAAGTGGAACATGTACAAAACTCTGGTGAACACCTATGTCCCGATATTGATTTCGAGTTGCAGAATTGTTATTGTGAAATCCATCATCTCCGGGAAACTTTGCAGACTTAATCATTCCCATTGGGAAGTTTGAAGCATAACTCATCTAAATGCCTTTTTTTACAGGATTACCATATGAAAGGATGGTTGTGGTTTATAATTTTGTAGAGCCTTATATAACTACATATCCTAAATATGTTCTTTCAAAATTATTATTTATTAAAGTAGGTACATTATCAGTATTTTTTTCACAAGCTTCATTCCAATCCTTCTAATCCATCTAGATATGACATATTGTATGAATGCAAACTTTTATAGTCTTCAAGTCTTCTGTGCATGCAGTCTCATATACAAAATAGTTTATAATGTCGTACAACATGTCACTTTTGGAAAGTATTTCACAGCATTACTACAATCCCCAAATTTCAATAAATAAGGATCACTTTCCTTCAGTTTTTCTAAATATCTCTTCTGGATATCAATAAGACAAGGTGTTGAAATAATCACTTTTATCAGCCATTTCACATACAATTTCCTTGCAAGCAGCAAGAATAATGAATATAGATTGCAAAATTTATGCATTTATATATGTCAGGTACACTAAGGGTATACCCAAAATTAGGGCAAGCCCGTAATTTCTTCCTAATTCAATAATAATCTCATTAATATACCATTGTTGCTTATGGAAGTAGGGTTTGTTTGTCCAGCAGGCTGACTGACAGTTGTCTTGTGACGTCACATGCCCGCGGTGTGAAATCAAAACAAAAGGTTACAAAACAATGATGTATTCTCGATTCATATCACACGTCATTTTCGAACAAAAACGGTTTTGTTGTGATGTCTGATACTTGTTTCTCGTGCATTATTTTCACTCCTACAGCTGGCGCTGCAGATGGCTCCCTTCCGCAGTAAGATATCTGAAAAAAGTGGAGTTGTGATTGCATATCAGTAAAATATTCAAAGCTATCAGAATACCTTTCTTCCTATTAGATTTTCGAACCGTGGTTTGATGAATGTCCATGCCCCCATGTTTTGTGGTTCCTCTTGGCACCAGATTAAGACTGAAAAAAATACAGGCGTATAGTTAGCCAGCTAACTAATGAATCGAGTAAAATAAAAAATTAATGATTAAGAACAGTTTATACTCTTTTTAAAATAGAGTTGGATGATATCTGGTGAAATTTTCACAGAACTATTTCGTAATCATCTTCTTTTCTATGAAGAAAGATGTTAGGTTCATACAAGCAATTTTTTTTGATATTAATAATAACTTTGATGATACCAAGAAACATACATGCTTATAAAGGTAGTTAAGAAAACGACAAAAAACATATATCCAGTAGGTACTTATATGAACAAATTGAGAAACAAATGAAATAAAGAATTATATCAGTTGCATATACATATATAAATGGAAGGAGTGATGGGTATAAAATAGTATAAATGAGTCAGTTGAATCAGGCCGTATCGATACAATTATAAAAATAATGTATAATATAATATAATAATGAATAATTAGTCATTGTTATAAATCTCTATTCAAGTACAACGTACAATTTTTCCAAAATTACTTTTCATTCGTATGGTTTTCAAATTATTCAACGGTCTGGTTAGATTTAGTTTCCAAAACGTTAACTGACATGTGTATTTTTTCATACACTGCCTTTCTTTAATGCTCCCACCCTCTTATTTTTTGAACGGGTGAACTCAAAAAATAGAAAATTGGGATAATAAAATTGATGCATAAATAATATATTTTGCAGAACAATTGACAGATGAATATTTCAAGATAGCCAATGGACAACATCTTGAAAAAAAAATCAAATGGAAAAGGGGGTCTTGTGATTCATCATTCTGAAGCTCCTTACGAATACTTCACCACCCTAGAATATGAAGTCAATATCTTCACCTACTACAAACAAATTAATATTGATACTTCTAGAAATATTCGTTTTTCTCTGCTATATGGAAATCCCAACAACCCGATAAGATTTGATTGTTTATTTTTTGTTCAAAAAAAGACAATGTCGAAAGCGAACATCATTGTTCAGTTCACGTAATTCTCCAAAATGGTCAATTGAACAAAATTCAACAGGAAAACTGTATTTGAATATGCTGGAAACTACTGATGATCCTCTAATCACCGAAATCGTCGGAAATAATTTTAATTTACTCGGTATGGATATTATTCCACCACATTACTCTAGACGAATAAGAAACTTTTTGAATAATACTTTGCATGGTCGTTGGATTGGCCATCGAGATCCTACGAAATGGCCAGCCAGATTTGACACCTTTAGACTTTTTTATAGGGCTATTTGAAGCAAAAGGTGTACGAAACTGAACCTGCTTCAATATTGAGTATACGGCAGAGAATAATGAATATTTGTAGGAATATTGACGTTGATGTGTTCGAAAATGTTCGACGTGCAATATCGAATAGGCTGTTCTCATGTAAAGACGTTTAAGGCAACCATTTCGAGTATCTTCTGAACTGAACTCAGCTTATTTCCGCAAAGTTTGAAGTAAAATGTCTAGAGAGTTGTAAAATATTAGTCATGAGCTTCAAAATGATGTATCACAAGACCCCCCTTTCCATTTAATTTTTTTTCAGATGGCGCCCTGTAGCCGTTTTGCAATTTTCATTTGTCAATTCCACTCCAAGATAAAGTATTTATGCATCAATTTCATCATCCCAAGTTTCAATATTTTGAGTTCACTCGTTGAAAACATAAAAGGTGGGGGGACATCAAAGAAAAGCAAGCAATTTTTCGGAGTAGATATCTACCATTCTATACCTGTACAGATTGTATTGATTATTGATTTTTTCACATTGTGGTATATTAACAAACCAAAAAAGTACGACGAAAACATTGATTCACCACGAAATAATACATTTAAAACAGTACCAAGATCCTTACCTTTTGCATTAGGGAACTTCGAAACTTCGTGCCTCAACTCCAAGGTGGGAAAGGGACAAAAAGATTCAACCCTTATTATGGCAGTGTCTTTAACTCCCATAGATTCTCTCTTCTCCGCCAAAGTGTAATAGTGTTTTCCAGAAACCAATAGAATCTTCTTCACCAATGATGGAACGGCAATAGCATCTCCTGTGGAAATTAGCTGGAGTGAAACTGATGATTTTGTTTGGTGTGGACCGGTGAAGACAATAAGAACGGTCTCCACAATTGAAATAGGGGCATTTTATACAAGGAAATAGTTCCTGTTTTCCATTATTTATAATATGTCATTAAATCATTTGAGATTCTCTGGATGACGATATTGAGAAGAAACCAACCATCCGCGTGTCTAATTATAAACAATGAGCTATAACAGAAAATGATCATCTCAACAGGTTCTCCTTGCTGCTGATCAAGAACGCCGCAGAGACATTTCACTTCCTCAACATAAGGATAGGTTCGTTGTCAATTAAACAACCCTAAGAATTTT
>JAVJAQ010004407.1:0-33091 GCA_032362365.1 Zygogramma bicolorata | reverse complement strand
GGCCAATTTTTATCGCGCAATGTTTCTAATTGACCTCAAAAAAAATGCCAAATTGTTCGTTGTTGTAGGGTGACTACCACCGATACCTGGCCGAATTCGCGACGGGCAACGACAGAAAGGACGCCGCCGAGCACTCGCTGGTGGCTTACAAATCGGCCAGCGACATCGCGATGACCGAGCTGCCGCCCACGCACCCCATCAGGCTCGGCTTGGCGCTCAACTTCTCCGTCTTCTACTACGAGATCCTCAACAGCCCAGACAGGGCGTGCCGGCTCGCCAAGGCCGCCTTCGACGACGCCATCGCCGAGCTGGACACGCTCTCGGAGGAGAGCTACAAGGACAGCACGCTCATCATGCAGCTGCTCAGGGACAATCTCACCTTGTGGACGAGCGATATGCAGGGAGACGGTGAGTTCGCATCGGCTACTGGGTCAGAGTTAGCGCTATCTACTTTCGGAACTTTTGGGGAACTTTCGTGCATTGTACCAAATGGATATTTTACGAAAAACCGCGCATACTCCCCAGAAACTTCCCTTCTACTATATATATATATATATATATATATATATATATATATATATATATTATGCTCAAGTCTCCAAATCACTAAAGATACACCTTTTTGCTGAATAAAAAGTCAGTTCTGAAAAATCCAAATTTGTCTCACTCTTCATGGAAATACCCCCGAAACTTCCGCCATTATCAGCGTAGAACTGGCAAATATTATAATTGTACCTCGATAATTACGGAAGTTACGGGGCTATTTCCATGAAAAGTTTGATAAATTTGGATTTTTCAGAACTGACTTTTTTTTCAGCCAAAAGGTGTATCTTTAGTAATTTGGAGGTACTGAAAAAAATTTCAGCCTATTTTGCCTCCTAGTATGATTTTCCGTAAAAATCGGGTGTTCCATCTCGAGTGGCGGGCAGTGTATATAACTTAGGCCAACATAAGTAACTTTGTAGGTATATTTTCCGAGTTTCATCAGTCCTGAGAGTTTCATCATTCTACCTCGATAATTACGGGGGTTTCCATGTTTCTACATATTCGGCTAATTCTTAAAAAACAGTTTTATCTACTCCGTTTGTAACTACTTTTTTACATCTCTGATATTCGGAAGAATATTTTTGAGCATGAAAAACACGGAAAATTTTTTTTTCAACGACAAACATTTGCTACATATGATAAGCAAATATAATACTCTCAGTTAACAACTTGGAAGCAATATTGTTCGGAACTAATGAATACTGTTCTATTTGAAATTTGGCAATTTTCAAGGCAAAATTAAAATTGCGTTCGTTACCTTATAGCAACTTCCGAAAGAAATCTCCGACACGAGTTTCGTGTCTAAGGTATGGACTAAAATGCAGTATCATCAGTAATTGTTTATTGTGAAAAATCTATTCATTTTCCTAAATGCTTATTTTTTTATGGCTCTAGTCCAATAGTTTTTATTGGAGATTTTTGTTGAAAAAAAGTGTCACAAAAGTCAGTATAGTCAAAACCACACGGAGCATATGGCCATAATTTATTCCATGCCTAAAGCCTTGCGGAAAATTACAGTCCCCTTGAAATGCTCATTTTGTCCCCATCACGCGCTACTGTCGATATCATTACCCCTACCAAGTACTTTTCACCGTTTCAGTAGACCCGCTGCTAAAGGAACATGGGTTAGTACAGTTAATATTAATGCTGAAAAAATTGTTTCTCAATTACAGTTGAATAAATGCCAAGCATATTCTTGCATTTCCCTGGGGTATCGATAATAAATGGCACTCATTATAACGAAATCAAAACGAATTTATTCTCTGAATGCTAAGTACAAAACTAGGAACTATTTCAATACGCGAAACCACAGATTACAAACTGGTCACTGTGTAAATCGTCTTGAGAAGTCGCTTTTCTTTCACTTTCTGAACATTGCCAACTACTGACTGACTTCACTGTCGCAGTCATCCGGTTTTCATAATCAGTTTTCGGTTTGCTGCACTTTTACAAAAAATTCAGAAACGTTTGGGATTCATAAAGAATATTTCGGGTTATACCCAGAACATTCAATGACCAACGCTTCCCAGAGATTACTTGAACAATTCAATATCACGAATAAGGTAGGCTCATTCATTCAACTCCCTGAACCTGGGCAACAATATAAATGAAATACGAAATCGTATGTTATCGAACAAATTTTCTAAATTAGATCAATACTTAATAAACAATCATAACGGCATACATTGTACTCTCGATGGGTTGAGCCTTCATAATTCATCAAATACAATCAAGTGTTCTACAATCGATTTGTATTTCATTTGATGAACTTGCAAAACGAACTTGATAGTCTAAAGTCTAAATGACAATAGCATATCCACTAGCACTATCCTTTGAACAAAACTTAAAATTTTCATTATTATTTTTGCGCATATGCCACCGGGTAAGTTCCTCATGTATTGGCCGGACATGTATTTAATTTTTAACAGAATTTTGTTAATAGTGGAAAGGAAATCGAAGAGGTGTAAAATCAATTACACCTTCGGAAATCCATGTGCTTCGGGAGTTATGCATGCCATGCCGAATTTGGGATTTCAAAAAGGCATATTTGTTGATGACATTTGGTATTTTTGGCATTCATTCAACTGAAACTGTAAAGAGCAATGTGTTTGGAAGAGATAAACTTTAATGACGACTTCTAACCATATATTTACCTATACCTTCGATGCTTTTTGGCAGTGGGCTATCGGTCCACTAGGATAGGGCTGAGATGGGATCAGTGTTATCTGTTTTTTTTTTAACTTTATTTGATTGAAGTTACAAATATTCACTGAATTCACTCGGGCATATAATTTAATTTCAATTTGAAGGCAGTTTACACTGTTTACTACAAATTAAAAACTCCTCTATCCACTATTTGCTAAAAATCAATATGTCCGTATGTACATCTTACTTCTGAATTCAACTAAAACTAAAAGTGAGTTTGAACTCGTTAATGGCGTTCAAGAAGAATCTCACAGATTGCAAATTCTGTCCTAGGTGAAACCTTACCATTTTTGTATAATTTCTTGAATTGTGTGGTTTAGTTTCTTCATGTTTGGTAGTTTCACTAATGGCCAAATTGTGTAACAGATAACAACACAGTTTGGTCTGAAAAGTGGGAGATCCCAGAAAAATTATATTTCAGTGAATTTCTGTGACTGGAGAGTCGGGAGATTATAAAAAAAAGAATTGAGCAATTTTTTACAGCTCTGAGGGGGAGCTGCAATTCGCCAGTGCGCCAATGCAGTGGTTGAGGTTGATTGGAGAAATTTTTGTGAATTTTCCGTCTGAGTATGGAAAGATAAGACCAAAAATTTCTCCGTAAATACGTTTCCCCTTGATTGAATGAAGTGGCCATATTTGATTTAGAAATTTTCACTACAAATTTGTAATTTATGCCAAAAATCTCCTGTAGATGAATCTCGAGTTGAATCTATCGAGTCCGAATTTCGTTTTAGAATTCAAGTTTGAATTCATTACACTTCTCGTCGAAACTGATTGAAGTATAGTGTAGATTACTTATCGAGCTGATTGGTTTTCAGGTGAGGCGGAACCGAAAGAACAACTACAGGATGTAGAAGATCAAGACGTATCATAACTTCAGAATGTTGCAACTGGCAATATTGAACTGTTGAGTGCTGTGTAGTGCGGGGCATTGCCCAGACATTGTGAAAGGGTCGGGGCAAGCAATCACTTGTCCCTGAGCCCTGGTACATAATGTATTATTATTACTAGCTGTAACAATATATTCTGTAACTGTTTTGTCTCTCCTGAACGATTGCGAGTTGTGTGAACATCCCCATTAGTCCGTCAACACGGGTGACTTGTTTGATTCAATATTCAAACGTGACAGTTGCTTGTGTTTTCGGAACAAATTGAATGAATGTACTAGAATTTTCGCTTTAGGTATTTAACGTTGGATTTTTGTATTTTTATCTTCAAATAAAATTGTCGAGTATTTAATGATTTGTTACCAGTCTGATTTGTTCTCCAAGCGAACTTCAAATGATGCTTTTCGAATGAATGCTTTGGCTTGGGTACCAATTGAGGCAGCGGCATGATGTATAAATTTTATGGGAGGCTCATTTCCTGAATTTATTTTTACCAACCTCTGACCAATATCTAAATCTATGTGGAAATTTCTGTCGTTGATTCTTATTTAGTCGATACGCTTAGATACGATCTTTTGCCTTGTCGTACTCTCGTAGAGTTAGAAAGTTTGTATATTTGATACAAGTGATTTTGTTTTCTTTTCAGTATGGATTCAGTATTTTCGAAAAACACGCATATATCCGTACAAATTAGCATTCCGTTTTGCATTTTTATTATATTTATTTAAAATTAGAAATTGATTTGCATGTTGACTGTTATCGAAGCAATAAATACACAAATTACATCATTTTCCGAAGATTGCAACCTAAAGATGATTCATCGACAATTTTTCGAGTCTTACTTTGACATGCATATCAATTGTTTCAAATTGGAAAATTTGCTGTTACATCACGTAATATAATGATTCTCTTGTCTTCTAAAAACTGGCAGCCAGGTACTTAGTCGGGCGTACTTAGAAAGCACTGCCAGCGGTTTGAGAAAGGACGACATGTGATTTAGTTTTCAAACATTCTGCTAGTTTTTTCAAGACAAAAACTCGTGCGGTTACTCTTCTTTTAAATTGTATTTTTGCATTTTTATTGTGCGTATGGATGTAAACAATGCTGTGTAGATTGATATAAAGAAAATTTGATGTATTATTATAAAATTATTGAAAATTCTACTTCTCTTTTGCCCTTTTTCCTAGAGAAGAAAATTGAATTGAACTCGATATTATTTCAGTAACGGCTGAAAAGTGTATCCCTCTATTCGAAATGAAAGTACATCCATTTCTCGATTGTTGAAAATACTTTTTTTCACCAGTGCTTCGTTCAGCCATTTGAAATAATTTAATCTTCGAATCGACTTTGAATGGTACTCTCAAACCAGTCTGAAATCCATAATAAGTTCATGGGCCAATTTCTGGCCGAAAGATACTACTTCCCTGACATATACCATGAAGAGCATTGAATTACATCCGACAGATTATAGCGTCGGATTCGGTAATACTTTGGTTGCTATGAGCACCTTTTTTCGATTTTTTTTTGTGGAACTTACGTAATTCGGTCTCCTCTACAAAAAATCTAAATGAAATTATCGGCGGTCTCTTATATTTTATACAGGGCCTTTTTGGCGTAAAACTTCACAATTTTTCACATCAAATTAGTTTTCGAAGAAATGCAATTATTTTTCAAACCATAACCAATTTGTTGTCATAGTGCAATAATGACAGTCGAAAGTGATGTATTTGCAGTGTTGCCGCTCTCATTGTTATTGTTGAGAACTGAATGCATTAATGTTGTCTTTTGGAGAAAGTTAAATTTTTTTAAAAATAATGTTTTTTTCTGCTCGAAAATGTTAAAAACGAGTAAATAAGAGAGTGTGTGGTGTTTGATCAGGAGGAGGAATTTTGTGTGTTCAAACAACAGAAATTTGATGTGGAAAATTGTGAAGTTTTACACCAAAAAGGCCCTGTATCTCGGAAAATATAAGAGACCGCCGATAATATCATTTAGGTTTTTGTAGAGGAGACCAAATTACGTGAGTTCCGCAAAAAAAAATTCGAAAAAAAAGTGCTCATAGCGACCGAAGTATTACCTCGGATTCTTCACGGAAGACTCACTCATGTTTTAAGTGGTGTGGTAAAAGTGTCAGAATTGGTTTCCTTTTATGGGGATAGGCAGTGCAAGGAAACCGAGAACTCTAGTTGACTATCTTCAAAACAAATCACACACCTGTAGCCCTCTGGCCTCGTAGAAGGCCGGTTAAAAACGATATAATCTGTGAACTATGGAGACTGGCTAAAATCGTATGAGCGATGCGTCTATCAGTATAATTCACTGTGTAGAAACAGTAAACAAAATGCAAAAAGGAGTGAAGAATGAATATGAAGTCAAATTAGTCATATGCCTAAATGAATGTTGATTTTCATTAAATTCAATCAGGAAACTTGTTTTCGTCCTTATGCCCGAGGTAGGAGGTACGGCGCGTGCGTCATCCATCTGTCATTTGTTACAAAAGTTTAACACCCCGTTTCGACAATGCAATTTGTCGCTGCGAGATATGTCATCTAGCTGTCAGTTTGCATTGCCAATATTAAAAAATAGCACTGAATGTTACCAAGATGAACGTCTACATTATCATAACTGATATATAATTTCATTTCTAATAATTGATATTGTGATTGAATCACCTTATTACTCGACTTGATTCCTTAAGTTTCGAAAAATAATTGAAATGTTCAAAATTAACATTCTTCACAATGATGCCACCACATATTTTTGGTTTGCGGCAATAAATTCACCATAGAAATAACTAAGTTGCTGCAACTTATCGCACTAAAAAAGATTCATGCAACTCGAAAAACTTGCATGAACATATGCAATTTTCTGGAGTTGCAGCGACAACTTGCATCGTCGAAACAGGCTATAAAACAACCAAGAAAGTTAAAACATAGATTTCAATGCAATAGAGAGTTATTGCAGAATGTATACGTTATACCTTAGCGCTATACTGCCTGTTTTCGGCGATGCATTTTTTGAAACTTAAGGTTTAATAATAAGGTGATTCAATCACATTATCAATTATTAGAAATGAATGAAAATATAAATCAGTAGTGATAATGTATAATGTAGACGTTCATCTTGGTAACATTTAGTGCTATTTTTTAATATTGGCAATGCAAACTAACAGCTAGATGACATATCTCGCAGCGACAAGTCGCCGCGACAGGGCATGGCCCAGCCACAGAACACCCTAACTAGTTAGGGTGTTCTGTGGCCCAGCTCTTCAGGTTGACTGACAGTCATTCGATATCTGAAGTCAAGCAACGCCGAGCGCGGTTAGTACAGTAGTACTTGGATGTGTGACCATGCAGGGAAATACCGTGTCGAAAGCCCGTACAGCTGCAGCGAAATAGCATATCATAGCTCGCAGACAATATATCAATGAGCACAAGATATATTGAGGATATGCCGTCCTTCGGAGGTGACGTAAAGCCGTCGGTCCCGAGTCCATGGATGTTGGGCTCGTTAAAGATCCCTACCTCTGGTTGAAATACCAGAGGGTTCGGCAAAATCTCCGGTTGGGGGAAGTGTGCTCACCGGCGTCGGTGATTGGCCTTGGTAGCGGAAATAGGCCGACGTTAAATAATTAAATGAAAGAAGAAAAGAAAGTCGCCGCGACAGATTGCATCGTCAAAACGGGGTGATACGTACGACGTTATAACTGAACAAATTTGTTTACTATTGCGCATGTGTACATGTCATAGTAAGGCATACCGCGGCCAATGGCTGCGTCTAACAGCCAAATCGATTTCATCAAATGCTAAAACTTTTCCTAGAGATCAATTACCCTTACATCAAACTGATATTTTTGCACTCGACGCGCGTATCAATTTTTATTCTGAAAATGCTGACCTTGTTAGCGAAACGCGCGTCGAGTGCAAAAATATCAGTTTGGTATTAGGGTAATTCATTTCTAGGAAATGTTTCAACTTTCACACCAAAGGTTCCAATCTCATCGATTATTCATTAAATGCCTTGACCATAATTTTTTCATTGGATAGTGGCCTAAATCATGAACTAAACCTGGTTCTACTTCCGCGGGTTCTTGCTCTCAATGTTGAAGGATAAAAATGAAGGGGTTCTCCCAGAAACTTTCGCCATTTGTTACAACCTCACAAATTGAACACGAAGAAAACAGGTGCGAAAAGAATCAATGAATGAAACGCAACCATGATACTAACAGTTTTATATGACCCGTTTCAATTTGAAAATACGTA
Source organism: Zygogramma bicolorata (assembly GCA_032362365.1). Classification (NCBI taxonomy): domain Eukaryota; kingdom Metazoa; phylum Arthropoda; class Insecta; order Coleoptera; family Chrysomelidae; genus Zygogramma; species Zygogramma bicolorata. The sequence goes on along the minus strand of JAVJAQ010004407.1, from coordinate 25,191 downwards.
GTTCTCATAATATTCCCACATGAATAAATGTACTGGAGGATTTATAAATGCTGGTATTTTGAAAATCTATTGGCAACAGTGGTAGATATAAAAGTTGGCAACATATAACTCAACCTCTTTCTACTTTTTGATCGTGGTGTGCCGATTATATTCCTTTTGTCGAATTTTTCATCCATAATCATGGCTCTATCAGATGGTACCAAACACAGACTATCAATTGTTATTGAAGCAGCGAAAACAATATTCCATTTCGGATTCATCCCAACAGTCATATATTTAGGTAAGAAACGAATCTGAGGCATTTGAGAAATATCTAGCAATTCTGTATATTCACAGGATTTCAGAAGGGAGCAGATCCAGGAATGCCTGAAATACATTTATCCAAGTAAGCAGATTACTGAAATTCTCTATTGTTTTCTGACTACTTTTTTTTAGCCTCCTCTGGTAAAATGATGCTGAATAAGATCAGGAAATAAACCTATTTAAGTTATAGGTACTCACTTTTTGTTGAACAAAAACATACTGAACAAAAATAACTTTAATTTTATATTTCATAACTAGCTATAGGTACATAGTTATATTCACACATTGATCGATTGTGTTGAGTAAATAATCAGGTGAACTTTGAAGAAACATTCGTATCAGGTATGATATACTGGAGTAGTTTGGACAGAATCGGAATATACTGCTGAAACCAGTCTTTTTTTTTTTTCATTACATCCCATCATCTGATCATTGCAGCTATAACTACCAATTTCTTGAAAGTTTACTACAGCTAATAAGCAGAGAAGGAAAATGAGAGCACAGTATTTATCATCTATCAGCTTTCTGGAGGATTCTTGAAAAAATACAAAAGCTGAATTTGATAGTTTTCCACTTCATGAAACTGGTATGGTCATTTCTTCAGCAGCTAACTTTTTGTATGAATTATACTTCCACAGTTGTTTTACTCTTAGGAATATAAACAGAATGAAGAAAAGACCAATGACTACCAAAAGAAAAATTTTAGCCCTGAAATAAGTTGACTTTAAAAATGAATCGAACATTTTCGAAAATATTACCAAAAATACCAAACTTCAGTTGTTTTGTGACAACACTTATTATCACCACAGCAGTATTGGTCTTCATTACATGTTCCAAATTCACAATAATCTGAAGTAACCTGAAAATTTGGTGAAAAAATCGATTTACTTGTACCTATTTAAAAATGAAAACTCACCCTATTAATAAAAAGATTGAAGATAAATAATACGTTTGTTATGGATATACCAGTAGGTAATAACATAGTTTTTGATAAATCCCAGTTTATTAGTGAAACATCATTTGGCGATCACAGAAAATTCAAGAATTCCATTTATGGATATAAGTATGGACTCAACTAAAATTGTTAAGCATCATCTTTATATTCAATAGTCGATAGCGGTTTTGATATTGGTAATAGTAATATCGCAATAATTACGTCAGCCAACACTGTTGCCAGTTGCATTATTTCTCCAAAACTTCTGGCCAATTTATACATCTGTCTTTAGGCATTTTGTGGCGAGATACCAGGGCTGCGTTCAGATACCCAGAGCAAAGGCATGAGCGAAAGTGCCAATTTCAATGACATCACACCCAGTGATTAATGACTCATTATTCACTGCCGTGTTTGAGGGGTATTGTTAATGGGTGCGCTGCGTAACACCCACATTTCGTAACACCCACAGTGCATAACACCCAAAGTGCGTAACACCCAAATGTCATAACACCCAAATTTCGTTATGCCCACACTCTCCGAACATACCCGAATGATGCACTGTTGCAAAATTTACCGGATATTCTGGAATTTCCTGTTAAACCAATCTAACTTAACCTAACTAACCTAACCTAAAAGAAGGATGAATTTGGCAACAGCGCATCATTCGGGTATGTTCGGTGAGTGTGGGCATAACGAAATTTGGGTGTTATGACATTTGGGTGTTACGCACTTTGGGTGTTATGCACTGTGGGTGTTACGAAATGTGGGTAGAACGAGATGCTCCCTTGTTAATGTCGGTCAAACAGACGTATAATGGCTATACATTAACGAGTGTATAGTAATAGCCATTAAACGAGAGAAGAATACTTCAGTTACTGGTATTCCAACTAGAGGTAGGGATCTTTTACGAGCCCATCATCCATGGACTCGGGACCACCGGCTTTATGAAGTACGGTATATCCTCAATATATCATGTGCTCATTTATATATTGCCTGCGAGCTATGATATGCTTGTTTTTCGATACTCGCGAATTACCTCGTGTGTAATATGTTATAGTTTAGTTATCCCTATCCTCCTCTTTACGTAATATGGTTTGATGAGCTCACCCAGCTCACCGATGGATTTCACCTTCATGTTTATTATACTTGGCAACCTTGCAACTGTCAAATTCACAAATTTTACATTTACATTACAAAGTTAAAATTACACTAATTACAGACTTATTACTTATTACAAATACAAATTACAAATGCAATTTTGTGTCTGTTGTACACGTATACGTATATGGTGTATGAATATTGTGTTGCATTTTTTGCAATTAGTTCGATATTAATTATTGGTAACGTATTGAATTCTTGAAATAGATTCGCTCTTTAGAAGATGGATTTCATTAGTAAAATTCCAACTCATATGGCAAGTCAAATTTGGAACTATATTGTTATGATCCTAACCTATGTTGTTTTAAGGATTTCGAAGGACAGGCTAAAGCAGAAAGACTATCTAGAATAATCATCACACTGTTTGGTGCTGTAGGTTTAATCTGGGGCTATATCATTCAACAGTTTTCTCAAACAGTATACATATTAGGCGCCGGATTTGTTCTGGCTGCTCTGGTAAGACTTTGAAATATATCTATTATTTACTTCATTGTAAGTATTTGTTTATACTGATACTGTCAGAAACCTTGTTTTTATGAAAACCCTACTTTCTTTAAGGCCCACTCAACAAATTCTATCTAGAATTTCGAAAAAGTTGGGAGTTGTAACTATATCATCCACTGACCTCTCTATCAATTCATACAAAATATTGTTTTGTTCATTATTGAGATCTTTACGCGAGTATGGGGGCATTGTGTGGAATCCAATGTATAATAAAGATAATGATACAACTGAGAAGGTGCAATATAATTTGATATCACTTACAGAATTTTGTCAATGGACACGTAAATTGTCCCAGCTCACTTCACCATGTGACTTTCAACATAACTGATAAAAGATCTCTTGAGAAATCTTTGAAATGTACATCCACCCAACAAACTATGCTCAAAAGAAACCAGTAACAGGAATACTTGAAACAGCTTATGTCAATCCCATATTAATATACTTGACTTCAAAATATCTACTTTCAAAAACCAAATGAAAAATACCTCATTTTAGCAGATCCTGAAGTTGCGTTTTAGTGTAAGTTTGTAGTGCATGTTGAATAGAAATATTCTAGAACTGAGTTATCAACTAGTATTATATCCTAAACTTTGTTATTAAGTACTGCTATTGTATGTGAAAATGGATTTTCCGTGAAAATCATTTAAAAATTTGAACAAAGGTCTTATTTACAGGCCAGATATAATACTGAGTGTACGGCTTCTTTCTCATTTTCTCAATATCATTTGGTGAATCTGCACTCTTCTCCGACACCTGAGAGATGTTTTTTTATGTATCATCTCTTTTCAATCTTACATGCATTTTGATTTTAGCTGACAATCCCTCCATGGCCGTTGTACAGAAGAAAACCCCTGAACTGGCAGCCTGTTAGAAATTCTAATGAAGGACATGTTAGAGATGGTTCCAAAAAGGGAAAGAAGAAATAAATTGCTGTAATTGATTCATTTTGTAATTCACTCTTCATTCCTGCACTTTGTTTCGAAATCAATCAATCCATTGAGATTCCTCTGTTTGTAAAATGGAAAGTTGAAAACAAAGTTAATCAATAAAAAAACAATCAGTATTTTCTTTCGGATTATAGAACCAATATCATAAAGAAATATTTGTTGATTTAACAAAATTCACGATAACAGAAGTCAGATTAATTTGTAACCTTCGAAATATCCTCGATGGGTAATAATCGGGGTCTTGAAAATAAAATCTGTATGTTCTATACTTAAATTGAAAATTTTTTATTTTTCTGTCTGAGGCTTTGGAAATAAGCCACAAATCGATACGAGAAAAGTATGTGCTTTAGAGTGATTTTCACCATTTCGGCCTCCACACTAAAAAGATCAGTTTATTATTTTTATTTATTATATCTATGGGTAACCCCAATTTGTATACACGAATTCAATACATTTTAGGAAGTAAACACATGCTGAACTAATTTCAAATATACTAATAACTTAAAAATATTATTCCTGTTATTTATAGGTGAATATTTTTCAATCTATTCCCAAGAGAGTATCCAGAAATATAAAATAAATCAAGATCAACCTTATTGCCTTTAGAAACTATACCACTAATTCTATTTTTACCTTAATTACACCTGTGGAAGTCAATTGCAAACATTGTATTGTTCCCAGTCCTTCTAGAAGGTACCTGGAGTTTAATTTCAGAGAGAAGAGTTGACCAATCAATTTTCGAACTAAACAGCTAATGTAGGAATATAATATCTGCATGAATTCTAAGAGTATTGAGTTTTGGTATATAGGTGTTTCAAAACTGAGAAAGTGAGTGATCGTTCAGAGGCATGCTCAGTTTGAAAGAAATGTATTTCTCTGTGTTGTTCATATTTCGGGAAGCAAACTCAACTGCAGTATTCCAACATTGATGTAAAGTACAATGTCTCTATCACGATCTTTATGGAGTTAATATTTGTGAATTACTTTTATCAATGGACTAGTCATTAGATTATGCTTGGGCTCCTTTTTGTTAGTAATTTGAAAGCAAACCACCTTTTTCATCCCTACTTTTTGGGGATGTGCAGCAAAGTGGAAATTTTCACCATTTTGTTGTAATCAGCATTCTTGAGATCTATATCACAATGAACACTACAAGAGAATAACATTTATTTTTTCCGGACTTATTCTTTGGCGACTGGCCTTATAAAAACAAATAACCAAATGTTGCAAACTTATTTCTGAAAAAGTATCACAGTATAAAAGGGATCTCTTCTAGAAAACACTCAATATTTGCATCATTGATATAACATTAACAGACCATAGAAATAAACAGAATAATACCTGGTTATGAGGACAGTTGCTGATGCAGTAATCTAATAGTTGTTTCAGGTAGGTATAAGTGTATAGAAATCAAACCTATATAAGTTATGCGTTTAGTAGTTTCAAACCTTATTTCAAACAATTAAAATGACAAAAACGCATTTTTTCCCGTATTTTTGCTTGCGTGTGAAAATGGAGAGCATTTCATCTAATCATCCAAAGGTTCACCTCATAGGCAAGTGAAAAACATTCAAAATGATGTATTTCTGAAGTTGATAGTGTAATTTGTTGCTGTGGAAATCGCAAAAGAAAGTTGAAATTAGCACAATATTGAATAAATAATTACGATTCCAATGAACGCATTACAACTTAGTTATCTCGTTGAGCGATTGGTTTTGAGATAATTGAAAAAAAAATCACATCGGTTCCTCAAATACTTTTTGCAAAATTCTAATTGTTTATATAAAACGTAAAAACGTCTTTCTGTTGTAACATATGATTGTACATGCAGTAGCGATGATATTATGATAATACGGATACCTTGAGGAAGAGCAAGAGAGTTGTTTTAACAAACTGAGTATATATATATATACTTTTGCTCATAGAATGATAAATTCAATGGCATTGAAAAGGTAGCATTTATACACTTACTTTGACGAAAAAAAAGTTCTGAAATCAGCTTGGTGTAAGATAGAACTTTTTTTGTCAAAAATTGCAACCTAATTTGTTTATAGCTCTAGAAAATAAACAAGCACCTCTTCAAAGAGAAAGAGTTGAACTTGCAGAGCAGGAAATTTGGAAAAGAAAGCATCTTCTATGATGATTATCCATCATTTAACTTCGTCAATACGGATGTTGACTTTAAATTAAAATTCCACCAATGTACAAGATGTGGTTTCTTAACAGACTTTATCTTTTTCGTCCCAGATTTTTTTTTATGTATCGGTTGATGATCAGTTGTTATTGTAATCGTTATTGAGATAAACCACGAAAGTGGTAATTTTCATACTTTATTTTATGTGGTCTAAGGCTACGTTCGAGTTGAAGCCCGATCGAGCGAGCAGGGCATTCAGGGCCTCAGCTAGGCTTTTACTGCCATTGAAAGCAATGGAACATAAATCGCCCCGAGTTTCAAAAGAAACGCAATAAGGTTATTAAGGGCGCACCCGGATCGTTTCGGGCGTCAACTCGAACGCAGCTTAAAACTCCCTATTTCAAGTGGACTAAAAATTCCCATATATTTCAGCGGCTCGTCCTCTATATCACTAGATGTAGTACAGCTGTTCTGTACTGGATGGTCAAAATCGATCATTCACATATAGTTGATGCTTTTCGAGGATCTTTGGGGAACTAAGGGGTGCTCCAAGAGGGTTCTCATTTCAGAAAATGGATTTCAAATCGCTCAAAATTATCCGACGTTGTTTCATCTGCCGTATACTGTGTTTGGGTTTGAGAGCAATCAAACAGGAAGGAATAAAAGTTAGCAAATAACTAGAGGGCAATTCAATTTCCAGCTTCGACATTCGCAATGTCTTCGTAGGGTGTTTCGGCCGGCGTATGGGCAAAGTTACCACCTTTGGCTGAAATGCTGAACTCATCTTTTGATAATTTCTAATTAAAAAGATTCACGACTGTTTTCTTATTTATCTCAAATGGAAGAATTTTCTGTTTTTCACCTAGATTGACGAATTTCTTCATCTGTCGCTCATTTATGGCTAACAGCTTATTTTCTATCTTGTCGGTCAGCAGACGGTTGATGTTGTCCCATTCATTCCATTGCATATGGGTCCCTAACTCGATGGTCAGACTCACCAGTTTCCCATCAACGAGGGCTGCCTCCTTCCTGTTTTGACACATCGTTTCTTGTAGCGAAGCTTTCTCGGTACGTTGAGAGTACGGTGAGTATACTCGAAATAACGATTATAACATTTATTAGGTCAAGTGTAAAACTACATATTGCATTGAAATCTGTGGCGTAACTCCCTATAGGTTCAGGATGCTTTCAACAAATAGCATATGGATGACAAACGCGCAGTGGATATGCCTACGGACGGTGGCTATGCCTCCGATATAGGGACGAAAACAAGTTTTCCATGTTCAGTGCTCTGATTTGTGGTCGTCCACTACAGAAAGGCGGATGTACTACTTCTCGATTTATTTTCTCGATTATCTCGATATTATTTGGCAGCACTGTAGTGCACAGATTAAATAAAGGATGCGTTCCGTTTTCAAAAATTGTTATAGGTTTCTTCTAGCAACACATTTGACCGTTTGGAAATTGGTCTGAAGCAGTCAGAGGCATGCGCAAAATGAATTTCGCTCTCCAATGTTCATCTTGCGCATGCCTCTGACTGCTTCAGACCAAAAGACCTTTCCAGAATAAGTAGGACAGAGATGGGAAATGTGAACTGAGTTAGTCTGAGAGAGAAACAGGTATATTTCATGCGTCACTTGTGGGCAGCTTTAAAAGATGCGCAAACGTGAGTGCGAGAGAGAAAGGGAAAGAGAGACCGGCACTTGGAAACACAACATAGTTGAGGCATTTTAATTTTCAAGAACGTAGACCAGACTTCTATACTGATAAATAACAAATGGCCGACTGAACATGGACTGACTGACTTAACACTAAACTCTTCTCTTTGTCTGATATCTGTCAATTGTCAGTATTATTGAATCAAGGCAGGGAATATTGACGGCCAATAAGATTCATTCTTTGGCCACAAGTGACGCGCGCAACTATCACCTGCACAGGTTATTCTGGAAAGGTCTATTTTCAAACAGTGAAATGTGTTGCTAGAACAAACCTCATATGTTTCTAATGTTTCTTACCATTCGCCATTCATTGTACGAGTTACCCATAGATATCTATACTTTATATATAATATGATTACTATGGTCTGGTTAAGCAGACATTGAATTGGAACACGGCCCAAGGCTGCGTTCGTATATACAAACACTGAAATCAATGATGATATGTTCTGTATCAAGGACAGTTAACCCGTATATCGTTTCGGTGAACCAAAGTGTTTTTTTTCTCTTTCTTGAATGAATTCGACCAATATAATACGGAGATAGAGATAGTTGAAAAGTGCCATAAAATGTCTCAACCTTTCTGTTGCTCTGTGTGTCTCAAATACTCAAATCCAAACCTTGGATCCGGTATGTACGTAAAATTATCAGTTTCGTGGTATTTAGAGATTTTATATTGTTTTTTTCTCGTATATTTTATTTTCCATGAAATATATCCCTTATTTCATTTGGAATATGTTCGAAAATCTTTACTTTCGTGTCACCTAAAGATGATTATGATCTTGCTCATTTCCCTTTTATTTCACAATTTGTTTTATGTTCTTAAAAATGTTATAGTATGTATTAGTATATTGTTGTGAAATCGAACTTTATTTTTGTAGTATATTTTCAACAACGTTATACATCATTCTGGAATATCATTGGCTATTTTCAGTTACAACCCATTTTATTCGAACGAATTTTGCAAATTTCCCATCTGAATGGGTGCTTTAGAAGGGGGTGAAATGCGGGTATTTTGGTTGGACCCTGTGGGTATTTTGTAGATATGTTATTGGCAACACTGCTATGGATGCATGTCAGATGCGATGCCAGCCAGAAGTGAAGGAAGAAGGAAGTTTGTGACGGCAGGCAGGGGTAAATTGTACTTGGTAGAAGTATTTGCTGTTGTTGGTAGCCATTTTTTATTTTCTTCTGCGTTGAAGTTATTTTATATAATTTCTCGAAATGTCTGGTGGAGGTCGTAATGATTGTAGAATTTATGTAGGAAATCTTCCTCCAGATATTCGTACTAAAGATATTCAAGATCTTTTTTATAAGTTCGGTAAAGTGACATTTGTCGACTTGAAGAACCGACGCGGTCCCCCTTTTGCTTTTGTGGAATTCGAAGATGCAAGGTGAGAAGAACTGAATAACCTTAATAGAAATAGATTTGATTTCAAACTCGAAATTTCAGAGACGCCGATGATGCCGTTCATGCCAGAGATGGATATGACTATGATGGCTATAGGTTGAGGGTCGAGTTTCCCAGAGGGGGCGGTGGCCATGGCGGCTTTAGGGGTGGCGGTAGAGGAGGCGGCGGCGATAGAGGTAGAAGTTCAAGAGGGCCTCCTGCACGTAGATCTCAGTTTAGAGTATTAGTAACAGGTATTTGATGATGGAGTTTATATTTCTTTGCAATTTTTGAATTATCTTTTTTGTGTTTGTTTGATCTTTGAACACTCAGGTTTGTAGTGTCCATGTATAGACATTTTTGGTAAATATATAGTTATCTGGCTCTACCTTGAAAATGAAGCATTTTTCGTGGAACATACTGTTAAAAAAATTCATGACATTTTTAGCGCTCAGTTAGTTTTGGAGATATGACCCCCCAAAGACAGGAAAACGGGTTGACGCGTATGTTTCTTTTTCAGCTTATTCCGCTTGAAATTCTTCCTCTCAATCACCACAATATGCACAACTGATTCCACCTTCTTCATTGCGATACGATGCAAGATTAATTTTTCAGAGTCTTATACCTAGTGAATAATGCTTATAAATTTGGTTGAAAAGTGATGATTTTTTTGTTCAGGGAGGCCAAAATACGCAAGTTCTCCCGAAGATTTTCAAGGTGGAGCCCAATAACTATATATTTACCATTTTTTTTTAATAGGAAATCCATGATGCGTTGGCTAACAATGAAACTAGGAGGCTCTAGCTTTTTTTACTCAATTTCAAATATTGTAGAAAGGAACATATCTATTTAAACACCATTATTTTATTTGAGGTAATGAAAGTTCACCAGACAAAAGTGATTGAAAAATTGGAAACAAACAATCAGTTAGGAATCACATTTGACTTAACTAAGATGTCTAGAAGGATAGTGTACTGAGTTATACCTAGGCATGTTTGGGGTATATTTGGCGACATATGCCTACTATGATAATAAGCATCATGGCTTTTCGACATCAAATCAGTTCAGATAGCGTTTGCAACAAAAAGAGAAATTTCCTAGGAAATGTATAAACGGCCGACCTGACGGCTGGCTATACTTCTACTTTTGGACGCTGACTGTTCAACAACCCATATTATTTGTTTAGAATGCTGGCCAAATTCCCTATAATTGTGTTCCTTTCATTCGATTTTGTTTTTTATGAGTATGACATTAGATTTTGCTCATTTTGTTGACTGCTCGAATCTGGAATCAAAGAATATAGTTTGTCGATCGATCGATCGGTTGACTATGCACTTCCAATTAGCGTCAACTAGCGATTAAATTGAGAAACACACCACGATACGTAAAAATGACACTAATGACAGAAAAGTGTCGCCATAAAATTCTAAACAAAATCGCATCGGTCCCAGCACCATCCTTCAAGACATCTTAGACTTGACATTGTAATGACAAATGACAGGTCAAATGACAAATATGGAAGTAGTATATATTTAGATATCTATCCTGCTCTTTCCTCAATATTTTTTGTAATGATAAGTCAATTAACACTAGATTTCCATTATAATTTTAAAAATGGTAATAATTGTGAAATAACTGAAAAATTATGTCACCAGCTAATGTATTTTTTTACAGGTTTGCCACCTTCTGGTTCATGGCAAGACTTGAAAGATCACATGAGGGAAGCTGGAGATGTATGTTTTGCAGACTCCTTCAAAGATGGCTCAGGTGTTGTTGAGTTTTTGAGGTATGAAGACATGAAATATGCCATCAAGAAATTGGATGATTCAAGGTTCAGATCTCATGAGGTAAATATAAGTTTATAGTAATGTTACATTTTTCTCATTGATTATCACTTAGGGAGAAGTGTCATACATCCGTGTGAAAGAAGACAAAGGAGGCAGCGAGAGGCGCTCCGGAGGTAGATCAAGAAGTCGCTCGTTTTCACCTCGGCGTCGAGGCTCTCCCACCTACAGTCCTGTGAAAAGGAGCTTTTCCCGAAGCCGATCTCGTTCATAATTTCCGTCTATATTTTGTTTGGACAGGATATTATGTACGTATTATAGCTTCCTGTATCTTGGAACCTTCAATATCTATGTTTTCTCTTTGTTTTTGACATGGTAAATATTTCACCTGAAGGAAATTTGAGTTTTCAATTGAGTAAAAAGTCTTGTGTGTTTTACATTCCTCAATTTTTTTTATCATGAGTACAAACGGAGTCTTTGTGCCAAGTAGTTTTGATTACCTGAGCAGATATTAGAATTGCTTCATCAAAATCCTTGGCACATGGATGGTTGTTTTGATGTGAAAATTATTTCTGAAAAAAATGTGATCATTGAGTCACAAATTTGAAATAAGTAGTAAATATTAGGCACTAATGTATTTTTTCTGATTTTGGTACATATGCTGAACCTGTATATCAGCGTTGGACAATTTGGAAATAAAGAACGATTAAAATGGCTTATATTCTGTTACACCCATTGAAGAGGAGGGAATGATGTTGGAAGGATTTTTGCTTTGAGGAAAGGAACAAAGGAATTTCAAATTTTTGTGTTTTTTGGAAGGCCGAAAATCTGATACTTGGATTTTTGAGGACTAAATTATCGAAGTTTAATAGGATACTCATCTCAGGAATCAAACACTATTTGGAACTTTGGAAATTGTCAAAGGATGTGATATTGAAACGTTAGCTGATCTCCACCATTCAAAGCTACAGTGTCTATTCCATAGCAGTATATTGACTAGTTCAATCACTTGAATGAACAAGCATTGGTTTTTTTCCTGACAATTTTCTTTATTCTTGCTTCATCTGAGTCAAAAACAATTGGTACATGGTATCAAAATCGAGCATGAAATAAAATTCAAAGTTGAACAGGGTTTGAAAATGCAAAAACATGTAGAATTACTGCCAAATTGAAAATATCTGCTATGGATTATACCTGTACATTTCTCGCAATTGGATTTATTGGAAACATTTGAGGAGTTTATGAACTAAATACTTTCGGAGGATTTTGCATGCTCTGGATAATTGAAATGGAAAAGGAGAGAGGCAGCACTTTTCTCTGTAGGATTTCCACTTTTTCACAATTGGAGGAATAGTGGTAAATAAAACCCTTTATATATCCTCATTTAACCATTGCCCTTTATTTTTATTCATGCTTGATTGCACACTAATGTTTTTAGATTTCTCTTGTTTTTCGAGGCAGTGCATGCACAACAGCCCTTGATGTTTAATTGTGAAATTTGAGTTTTCATTTAATATATCATATTCAACAAAAATTAAATTCGAGCTAGTACTAAAGAAAAAGAGTTGAGCAATATTTAGATATTAGAAAGGCTGCATTGTGTGTAAGAATTGCATTCTTGAAACAAAAAACAATAATGACTTGAAACTTGATGCAAATCACTGATTCTGATATTGTAGCTGTAATTGGGTTATTTATCTTAATATGAACAGCAGTATATTTTAAGTCGAGGTCCTTTGTCACCTACAGCTTCAATTAGTAAATGTTTGAAAACTGACAATAATTTGACTGGAGAAGTTTTCCTCAATTTCAGGAATGTGAAACTTTGCTGCAAGTTGATTACATTCTACCCAAATTCTTCTATGATGATCCAGGTTCATTATTTCCGTACCTTTCTTTTTAAGAAACCTTATGGTAAATGGAATTGAGAGATAATTCAATTATAAGGTACACAATAGATACCTGCATTATCAACTTCAAAGTGGGTTCAAAGCTGCGGCGAGCTCTGAATGGGGTAAAATTTCGCGTTTATTTTGTTTGGAAATTCTCATAAATCCCCAACTCAATGCTCAACGTCTAATAGCTTACGGCGCTTAAAAAAAAATAAGACGGATTTCCATGGTGAAATGTCAAATTTTGTTCAGCAGCTTTAACCGCTGTAAGCTGTTAGACGCAGCCATTGTCCGTACAATTGTTTTTCCACAACAATTTAACAACGAATATAAAGAATAAACTTTTCTGAAAAAATAATTGGTTCAGAAGTATTTCTTATTTTTAATATATTTCCTCATATTTTTGAAATTTTTCAATGGAATTGAGCAATACCGAGGGGGCTTAGGAATACTGTTTTCGATAACAAAAACAATTCAAGTATGATTCAAAGGCACAGATTACCAAAAAAAATTACAGATATGTCCAGGGTACAGGTTAATCCAATGTTACATTAATATTGAATCAAACAGAAAAAAATAAAAACTGCTTACATAGAAATCTGTATTACCGACGAGTTTAGAGATTTTCCGGATCAGTAGATACAAATAAACCAATAATAAATATCCATCTCTTTCCCAAAATACAACACATCTTCTGAGCGAATATCAGTTTTCTTCAGAATATATTGCGTCACGCACCCCAAGAAAATTTACATAAGTTACCTGGAATTTTAAAAGAAGTACCTAATGTAAGTCCTCTTTCAGTATGTGACACCATTTATCCCAAAAAAGTGTGCTTTGCGCACAAAATGTAGGAGTTTCCAATAATATACTGCTCAGAACTCATGAAAAATACTTGAAATGTACGCTTCGAGCATTTCAATTTTCCAAAATCGCCTTGCATACCAGATCAATGTAATTTGACACAATCATAATATTTTGCGTATCAGTAGCTTCAATCTGCCTGAATTCGGTATTTGTTGACCCTGATCTTCCAAATTTTACCCTTCAAGACTAATGATAATTTTTATTCACAAAGACGAAATTTTTTCCTGTTGGGAGCCCGCCACTGCTAAATTCTCCCAGTCTGAACTAGCAAACTGTTGATCTAGCTAGTGTATAACGCGTAGTAAAATGAGTATCCCTCATCTTTATCTGAAAGTGAGCACTTACTGAACAGTTTTGACCTTTGTTGCTGTCTTTTCGATCAACAATCAAAATATTCTCTTACATGCATATCTAAACAGTGTTAATTCAAAGGGTTTTTTAATTTCTGACAGAATTTGTAGGTGACATGTTCGAATGATTCATATCAATTTTTTCAAATGTTGAAGGTTATCTTTTAATGAAATGAGCGTTGACAATTGATTAACAATGATCTTTATTTGCAACGTGGTAGGTCTCACGTGTTCGGAGACGAAAGGAGGATGAAAATTCTTCTGGAGAAAGATAGGATATTTCAAGTAGCTATAGTTTTAATGCTGTAAGGACCACGTGGGAATGTTGCTTATAGTTTTCCTAGGATTTTCAAGTGGATGTAACAGAATTTTCAGAGGATAGGAGGAAAGCAAATCACATTTTCATCTTATAGGACTTAACTTGGATTTCTGGATTTCAGGTATTACTCAATTTGGTACATTCACATTTTTTTCATTTGTTTGAAGGATTGCATGGATTTTTCAAATAAATTGCTCATATTATAAAATGCCTTTTATTTAAAAATATTTAAACAGTTAAAACCACTTAATCACTAATTAACGTACAACCTGACAATGTCCAATGGCCTAGCTGGTAAGTTTGTGACAGGACATCTCTGATTCTCATTCAGATATCTCAAGATGCATCGGAAACAGAAAATATATCTGAAACAACATAATTCGATCGTTTTCGGTTTGGAAAGAATTTTCACAATCCTGCTAGTAACCAGTCTTCATACTCTTCAAACCCAATGAAGTCAAACTACTTTTATGATAATAGTAAGCTGGGGTGCGTTTAGATATCCAGGGCGAAAGCACGGGCGAGACGTTACACTCAAAGTACATTCTCGAGATTATGAACGATACAGAGCGTAGTATTTACGTCACCTAAAGTCATGCCTATTTTGATGATGATTCTTTCGCGCCAACAATTTCCATTACATTGTTATTAATAGTAGTTATGTTATATATGACATATTGCAGTAAAATGTCATAATATAAATAGTGGAGTTATTGCACTTATTGCAGGCCGTTTACCTATATAACCCTATATTTTCAAAAAGCCTTCACGGGAATGAAACAACGGTTAATCTATTTCAAAAATTTGTAAATAGTTCTGCGGTTTCAGGTAAAAGTAATTGACAAGGAAAAAAATAGTTTCTGAAATATCATCATGGCAAATGTATTCTCGCACCGAGTTCTGTTGAAAAGGTCTTCTACTGGACATAATTTGGTGAATGATGAAATAGCTTTCGACAATTTCACTCCACCTCTAAGTTATACTATGAATTCGAATTGACACACAGTACAATTTAAACAGGAAAGGATATACTATTTAATAGGGATTCATTCCGGAAGTTTTATCTCAACGGATTTCCATCTATTTTCGTTTGTAGCGTAAGACTTTCAAATTTGCCACCTCTAGAATTGCAGAAAACCGCAAAATGTAATCATTTCAGTTTTTTGTCATAACTTTTGTTAACTTCAATTCCGAACAAAATGGCCACTTTTTGTCACAATGCGTTTTCTAGCGCTATATTCAAAATATATTCGTTTTTGCCAATTTCTCTGTCATTAATTTTGTTGCTTATGAGTGAGAGTCCAATACGTCTTGAACTCCAGGGACCTGTTACATGAAAGTATAAGTCTTGTAGCTACAAGAGAAACACGATGGTAAATATTTTTTTTCCTCGTTTTTTACCTGTACCTACATTGTCTTTCTGTCTTTCTCTTGTGGCTACAAGACTTGTACTTTTATGAAACAGGCCCCTGAGCGCGTTTGGTAAAAAGCGCAGACATTTTGAAAGTGCGGTATAAATTCTCCATAGGAGCTTTAAATGTTCGGCAGAACCTAGAAATAACGTGTGGCTGAAATTTGTAGGGTTTTTTGTAGGAAATCAGTAGGGTGTTACAGACCATGCAAGCCTCACGATGAGTGTGACAAAAAGAAAAAAAACTTCGATATAAAACCTTTGGCTGGGAGAAGTTGATGAAACATGTTTGAAATGTTGAATTCTCTGTACTTCCTAAACATCCCACCTTCAAAAAAAGAATGAAGGAAACTTCAAAGTAATGAATACAACTCATTTTTGTGCGGACTTTTTCAGACATTCTAAGGCTCAGTTTGATGAGTTTGTTAGGTTTCATTCAAGGAGATATTAAGAAGTTGTTTACGAAATGCAATTTTTACCCAACACCTTTCAATAATCTTTCGCGTCTTGCGATAATACCGGCTCTAGGACCAGACGCCCGCGATAAACGGCAGTGGCTATAGCGATAGTCTGCCGAAGGAAAATGGAACAATATGAAACATACTGAGCAGTGCTCCACGATTATCGTGCAATAATGCAAATCTTATATAGTTGAATAACTTCATTTCATTTATACTCACCCAGAAACTTGTAAAACTGTGGGTATTATCCAACATTTAAGGCATATTGGACATTTCCCTTGGTAAGTTCTTGCTTTGTTGTCAAGCTAGAAAAAAATTAAAGAATTCAACTTTTTGCAATTAATTTCGACAGTCAAGGCAAAGAGAATGTCTTTCATTCAGTTATGCAATATATGATCGATCAATTTTCTACTACTACTATTAATTTTTATGAACTGTGATCGACACAACCATAGCTTCACTGATTCTCCTTTTAGTATTTTTTATTCATATCTGGAAAATTCTTGTACCTATCTATTATTGAAATTAATATTATTATCAGTGAACACTATACAAGTGGAATAATCTTGAGAAAGTCCATTGCAAAGAGAATAAATGAAGCTGAACTCCAAGCATGGTAGTTAACATCTCTTCCACTCGGTCTAGTCCTGTACAGATGAGTACAAGCATACAACGCGTCGTCAACCTCTGGAATTTAATTAAAATCAAAATATAATATATTGTTCGAAGAAATATAATAGATATAAAATTCACTTCTTGAATTGAAGAAGTTATCACCATTATAGTACATGGTGTCTCCAACCAAATTCGAAGTCGGAATGGAAGTAGGGAACTGTAATTGCTATTACTAGTAGCGTAAGGGGTAAGAACAAAGTTGAACTGTTTATGTATAAGATAAATCTCAAGAATAAATAGTGCAATAGCTTTTAAATCTATTGGCAGTGAACTAAATTCTGCACGATTCTTTGATCTTGACCCTACAGAAACACCTAACTGACCTTTTCTGTGATAGCAACACAGAAGAAAGAAAGGTTGAATTGCATGTTACACAAAATGGTATTCAATATCGCACCTACGATTCAATAAGTTAATGATAAACAGTTTTTTCCGGTATGGAAACCCAACTCAATAGAAACTCACTGCATAACAGTTCGAGAGAATCTAATTCTTGAGTTGTTTAACGGGTTCATCAAAATTCAGCAAATTATTGATTAATACAGCAAGAAAAATTGTGTTCAATTCATTTTGTATTATAGCACTGTCTATTCGAATTTCGTCAATCAATCGGTCAGTTTTTCTGAGTCAGATGATATATTATTTTGAGTAACTCGACTGAGTTTTTTTCTTCCACAATATGGTTGTAGCATCAGCGAAAAAAGTGAAGCTACCAGATGTATCAATCATAGAAATGCCATTTATATAAAACAGAATAGGGCCCAACACAGAGCCCCCAGTATCAACGGACCTGTTCTCTGAGAGTTCCGATGGCCTCGCCATTTGACTTGTTCTGAAAGGTAAGATTCAAATCTGTTCAGTTCGTGCTAAACGGACTCAAATATAGTAGAAAATATCACCAGATCTTCTATTCTGTCCTTTCTTCCAAAGCGACTGACTAATCCTATCAAAACCATATGCAGGCTATAAATGATAAAAACAAAATTCGACAAAACCAATTGTATGTCACACCTCTACATCCATATGAAGTTTCTTGAGTAAGATAGATTGACTCAACGAAATGCCTTTGATAGATTATAAAAAATGGTTGCGGTCACTTCACCAGCATTTGAAGCATGGATTTGAGCTTATGTTATGTATTACCCGGTTAAAGCTTAATACTCACTTAGGCAAAATTCGCGTTTTTTTGACATAATGTGTCAAATCCATATTTAAAAATATTCGCGGCGGGAAATTTTAACTTTTCTGCGATTTTTACAAGTATCGTTTGTCATAATTGAAGGGAAATAATATAACCTACAATTTTTATTATTAGTTGTTGGTGTTTGTGCAATTTTTATGAAAAGAATATAATTATGGATGCTCGTCATTACAACAATTATTTACAAAGATATTATTATTTAAGGTGTTTTCTGGCGCTCTTGTATTCAAAACTTATTCGTCTATCCATCTCTCTCTCACTATACGGCTAGCCGTATGCGACAGAGAAGGAGACAGACGAATACGTTTTGAATACATGAGCGCCAGAAAACGCCTTTAATGCTTTGTATTCATATCTATAATAATGACAGATGACAGAAATTCGCAAAAAAGTTGAAATCATTTCAACTTTTTTGCGATTTATCCGCACTTTCGCATTTGTGAGTATGGATGAAATACGCGAATGTGCGGTAACAATCTGGATTTGACACATTATGTCAAAAAAACGCGAATTTCGCCTGAGTGAGTATTAAGCTTAAGTAAGAAAATTGAAATAACAAAAATTCTGGTAGGGCCAAATTTTGGTGAAGACATTCATGTTCTCAAGCAAGCAAAAATGTCTATTTGTATCTCTTTTATGTATAAACTATATACTATCAAAAAAAAGGAATAACTCAAAAGTCGTTTCCTTATTTATTAATGATCATCAATAAATGTAGAGACGACTTTGGAGTATTCTTGTTTTTTTAAATCAACCACTCCACTTCGAGAATGGACTTTTTCCTTCATCTTCATACAATATTAAGAAAAAAATTATATATTTAAAAGAGTCGTTCCCTTCAAGAATTCCCTCTACCCGCATGACCTTGAATAACATCTGGCTATTTCATTGTCGTGGAATAGGCCTACCGGGGAAACCACGTTGAAGAAAACGTGTCGTGTAGTGTATCTCACGAATTAAAATTATCGAGACCATTTTTGTAGAGAATTTTGAGATCTACAACTTTGGTCAGAGGTGTTTTCTCGATTATTTTTTTCACTTGTCAAAATGTGACGTTTTTGGCATTTCAAACAATAGTAGCGGATTATAGCCATATATATTATAGCCAATTATTCGGTTTTATACTGACGAAACTGCCTGGCCTTCGATAGAACTTTGTAAACCTTTAACCGTCAAACTTCAAGGCTTTACGCGTCGATTCTATTGAACTGTTGAAATATAAATTATCATGAATGAAAAGTTGCCTAATTATAAATATCAATTCATTTTTCACTTTGCCAGCATAATAATAACATTAACGACACATTTCAATAAACACTCAAATTTCAGACGTAAATAGTTCATGAACATAACCAAGTTTACGGCTGA
Source organism: Zygogramma bicolorata (assembly GCA_032362365.1). Lineage (NCBI taxonomy): Eukaryota > Metazoa > Arthropoda > Insecta > Coleoptera > Chrysomelidae > Zygogramma > Zygogramma bicolorata. The sequence goes on along the minus strand of JAVJAQ010004407.1, from coordinate 5,778 downwards.
TATTGCAAACGACGACTTACGTCGTGGTTAGAATTGTATCCGCATCCGCTTGTAGACCGATTAAAATACTTAAGGTTTCCTGAGCCCAAATTAAGATGGCGTACGATTCATTTTGCTGCGGCATCTACAGCATAATGCCGATATTTCCGTTTACTTGACAATGCACGACAAAGTTTCCTTCTCTGAAGGGCGAAACAGTTGCAGGGTTATGTCTGTCAGTTCGACTGAAATGTTAAAATATAATGAAGCTTCAAAATAGTTGACGATAAAAGTTTATAAAAGGTATATAAAGGAAATGGAAGTTTAGGCACTAAAATAATCTTCAAGACATAAATGGATCTACAGCATCGACAAAAAAATTCTCTTTCGTTTTTTGAATTGATTGCCATCCTTTGGTATTATGTATAAGTAATCAAAAAAATGTGTGGTTCAGGCTACGACGTCCGTAAGAAAAAGGAACGAAATGATTTGGAAATGAAATCACTAGTACCATCTACCCGTAGTATCCATCCCTTCAAATGATATTTCCATATAGTTGCTTAACTATATCTCTATAAACAATGTTTAAACTGTCATTATTCCTAGATATTAATATAATAAGCACCGCGTAAGCATCATATCTCTTTTGGATCATAGAAGGACTAGATCGTTGTTTGATATTTGAAATCGAAATTCAAAACATTCAAACTTCAAACATTCAAAACAAACCGAATTAGATAATCAATTATCAATTGGTTTGTTTTCATACTTTTGCCAAATAAAAGTTTTCGTGGAAAATAATATATCGGTAGATTTTGAATGACTCGTGGTATTACCTTCACCTCACTGTTTTCGAGAAAAACCCAAAAAAATGAAATTTTGAGGTTCAACCCCGAATAACTTTCTTAGCACACATGGGATTGATGGGTACTTCCAAATTTTCATTCTCTAGGTCTTTACCAAAACATGGCTCTGTCTGAATTTTTCTTATTTGATCACTGTTTTTATGTCTAACTTGACCGAGCAAGTAATAAGGGACAGGATAAATTATATATTTCTTTAGCTTAGCTTCTCTATATTATAATTGTAAGAATTCCTATCAGGGTGAAGATTTCATTCATACCGATCTTACAAATGGGGAAGGCTGATACATACGATCCAAATTTCCGAAAACCAGCATGAATCTATTGAATATATATTGAAAAATATTTCTTGCGAGAATAAATATTGAAGCATAACAATGCAACAATTATTTAGGATGACAAAATGATATAATTTATTGTGGTTTGTTCGTTTTGAATATAATATAGCGGATGTGTTTGAAAAGTATATCAGAATTCAAGAAAATTAAAAAAAAAAATGCGTTTTGACCTCAGATTCGTTTTCAGCGGCTGAAAATACGTGACTTAGTCCAAAATACCATTTTTCATAATTTGGTGTTCTTCAAACAAACTTTTACTTCAAGTGAAACCTCGGTCAATTAACAACACAGATTTTCAACCAATAGAAACCCATTATTTTTCACTCAAGTATGATGTACATTTAAGGTTTGTCAAATCAATGGGTAGTAAATTTTAAACCTTGATAATTACATAATCAAAATGTCTGATATCAGTGATATAGAAGAATTACCGTCGATTCCCCCCACACAAATCGGAAAAAGCAGAAAATGCTGTACAGAATAATTATATTTTTCATTTGACATATGCATGATATAGCTCTCTATTTTCGATTCAACTCAGAAGGTTTCGTGGCTAAGCCACTATATGAGACGTAAATTCAAAACCAGTCTTAGGCATTTTTCATTTTTGATTTTTTTTTGCTTCATTTATTATTGTTGAATTTTCCGAGGTGATTAATTACAACTTTGTAGAATTTTTCAAAGAAATACGATCAATTACTATTGTTGTATTCAATACAAATATAAATATTTATAGTTCATTTTTTATCAGGTGTAGATAAAATGGTTATTAATACACTTGCATAAACCATACAAAACTAACCATCATTATATAATCGTTGCATAATATACTATTTTGGCATTGAAATTGATGCCTAGCTAAATTGGAAAGAACATATTAAGTTTATCAAAAAAAAAAAAAATTCAGACCTTTACATTTGCATTGTAAACAAGATATGTCCAAGTGCAGAAAAATTTTGGTAATAAGTTTTGAAAATTTTCAATAATGTTTCCCAAGAAATCATGAAACTGCCAAAAATCCAATTCAAATTCAAACTCAAAAGATACTCATGGAAGACAGAATTTTCTTATGTTTCAGATTCTTATCATTGATGTTTTTTTTATACACATACAAATTGTTCCGCACTGGAAGTATTATAAAATGAATATTATTATTCATTTACTATCTTATTGTTTCAGTACAATGTCTATGACATACTCTATTTTAAAAAGATAATATTTTAGTGTCTACTTTTATATCATTTTTAATATAGGCCCTAAAATGTCTGTCAACATGACTTGTCTTCTGAGTAGAATAAACAAATTTCTCTGTCTCTGTTCTGAACTAAATCTTACACATTGTTAAAAATGGAGATTTTAAAGAAAGATATCTTTTAAACTGGAAAAATTATCTTTTATTGAAGTTTATCAACAATTGTCTAGTGTCATCATTCGAATCTGTTCTTCAAAGGTGAATAATCTGTACCCTTTACCTTCAATTTGTGCTACAATTATGACTTTATTAACTGGCTGGGTTCTCAATTCCATTTCCAGTTTGTTGCATGACTTTGTGAAAAATTCCAACATATCTCATCTTTTTTTAAAGTCTCCATATTCAACACACATATTTCAGTCTGCACATGTATTCATTAAAAAATGTATCTAATATTTGGGATGTCACCTTCAGTTATGAATGTATATTGAGTATACTTACCCTTTTTTTACTTTAAAAGAATATATAACTCCAGATGCATACGAAATTACATATTCCAGTGGTACTATAGTTGTTAGTTTTTTCCATTCGTTACATAGTTTTTCATTTTTTTGCTCAAATTTCTCCTTATCATTTCGCAAATACTCTCTTTCGATGAGGATTTTTTTCAAGTCTGTATTCAAAGAACTTATCAACTGTTTGACACGTATTTTATCTAAACGATTGATGCATAGGTGCATATAACAGCTCAGCTGAGACTTGGTCATTAAATTTCGCAATCTCTTCATTTCTTTCTTAGCACAATGATGCCAATAGTCATATTCACCATTTTCTAATATCTTACTTTCACTTCGGTTATTCAATATCATCTTTAAATTGCTGTTCAAGACATTTTCAACATGTTTTTTGAGATATTTCAAATTAGTTGAAGCTTTTACTGAATTTCCCAAGGTATTACATGTGCGAAACAAGAGAACATCAATTTCAGGGCTAATAGTTTTTAAAGCTGGTGAAGAAGCACTTTCTTCCTCAAAGTTGTCATAAATATCTAAAATTGCAACTTCAGTGGAATCGAACTCACTCCCTTGGGAATATTTATCACATAGTTCGGCCCATTTCATTTTTCTGTCTTCCAATTGTTCTGAAATTATTTGATATAACGTATTTATAGGGTTATTTTAAGTAGAAAAATACCGTCAGTAATCATGATGAAAAAACATGTAGATTTTTTAACTTTGATATTGAAAGTCCTCTTTCCTTTTCACCAAGACATTTGCATCGTCTTATAACAGATTACAGCGCTTGAAGCCGCTTTACCAAATTTGACAATTTTCCATAGTGTAATGATTAATCTTGTGAATAGAGGACTTCTGTTAAGGAATCAGGGTTGCCAATTCCGAATAAATCCCTAAAAAATCACTAAAAACATACTGACGCTTTTTATTGCTTCCAGTCATTATGTTAGGATAAAAAACACCTCAATAATTACTATTCATTTGATATCATACTGCATAATAGTCTAATTTTTCAGATATTGCAAAAACAAATTGCTAGGGAATTTCATTTTTCCCCAGGGGGATTTTAAACACCATCAACCATAATCAATATACTGGCTCGTTCGTTAGTCGTTTCGCTAGTATCTTGTTTTATTTTGCGGCTGCTTTATTCGTTGTTTGTGCCATTTGTGTTGTTTCTTATAGACTTTCAAAGTATTCAAAATGTTTTTGATTTTTTTTCAAGTTTTCATATGAAAATATATTTTGTTTTGTTACAAGCTCCAATATCTGGGTATACGACTCTACGTAAGATTTTTCATCTTGAATGGTGGTTGTTTCAAAGGCCAGGTTCGAGTCTCTTACAACATTAATGTTTGATGAAATATTTTTGGGGTTCTGGATATCTGTTACAAAGGTTCCATCATTGTCATTATTCACATTTTCAATAGCTGGACTGGAAATAGTGTTTTCGGTATTCTGTTCTGCACCATGATCAATATTGTCCATTAAATTTTCACCTCTTGAACTGATAAATGGTATTGGCCCTTCATCACTGTATTTTCCTCTAATGAAATGTAAACTACACACATGAATATTTCTATTTATTTTAGATGGTATCAAATTTTCATTCCCACAAAGTGCTATCCATTTCAGACACTTAGCTAAATCTCTTTTAGGTGTAGAAAATTTTTAAAACTTTACTCTTTTATTTTTAATGGTCCTTGAGTCACTTTTACAATTTTTATAATAACACCGATAAACCATCACTGTACTGAACAAAAAAAAATATTGGATAAAAATGAAAATATCGATATATTTTTGACAAATCGATGCAGATTTTGATATCACAGAGTACCCTTAAGATTTGAATTTGGCGCCAAAGCTGACAGAAAAGTCCCCAAAAAAATGAATGTCCCTATAAATTTGTTTTTATGCAATATCTTTCAATTCGAACTATTATGCACCATTTTGTTTATTGTACAGGGTATTTCGAAGCACCTTTGAATAATTGGAAATTATGAAAAGAAGCGTCAGTATTTTTTTAGTAATTTTTTAGGGATTTATTCGGAATTGGCAACACTGATTTCTTAGCAGATTTGAGCCATATTTTCTCGTAAAAGTATTTGAAATACTTTGAAATCATTTTATTTTTGCGTTGAAATAATTGCATATACGATAACGTTACATCTGTCAAATATTGAAAGTATTTCAAAATCATGATTGAAATAATTTCAAAATCATCAACCGAGAAAATATAGCTCTATTGTGAATGTTGAGCTGGCAGGCCGCGTTCAACGTTTAACAGATTACAGCGGTTACCGTTAAAGCCGCTTCACAAAATTTGTCATCACAAAATTTGTCATTTCACTATGGAAAACTGTCAAATTTTGTTCAGCGGTTTAAAGCTGGATTCAGACAGATCCGATGATACGACGATCCAACAGCTTTCTGATTGGTTCAAATTTAAATATAGACCAATCAGAAAGCTGTCGGATCGTCGTATCCAGAGCCCAGATTCTATTTCACGAATTCGATTATCGAATTGCTTAGAATATGCGTATATTTTCGGTACAGCGCATGCTACAATCACAGTCTGAACTACTCGACAATCGAATTCGTGAAATAGAATCTGGGGGCAGCCTTAAGCGCTGCAAGCTATTAGGCTGGATCCACATGCATCCGTGATCACAGACGTACGTAGGCGTTTCACGGATAGCTGAAAATATGATCATCCACATGTGTCCATCCGTTTACACGTTGTTTTGGGGTTCCTAACCTCAACCACAAACAATCTCAAATTAAATATATCAATATTTTTATCATCACCGTATCAATTATGAGAGTTTCTCGTGTTATTATTAATAATTGGACTTAAATGATTCCTGCTTTGAACAGACAGTTAATGAAGG
>JAVJAQ010004406.1:0-17819 GCA_032362365.1 Zygogramma bicolorata | reverse complement strand
TTTTATGTAGAGGCGGATTAGTAAAACTAAATGTGCAATGATTCCTTGACAAAACTTTCATTGAAATCCAGTAAATTTTAATACTCTAGTTTTTATTGTTCACATTATTTCAATTCATAACCAATAATGTGTTATCAGTATTGATATATCAGTTTATGAAAAAATCACTGTTGATATTACAATATGTACAACTCCTAGGTCGTGATTCGTAAATCACGAATTTAATATTCCTATTAACTATAAATAGGTACAATAAAAGAATAAGAAATACTAGAATTAGCATATCTATAATGCAGTGTTATGCAATAACTCGAAGGACCGTCGTTGCACTAAAGCTCAAAATGCGCCTCTGAAGGTTAACCTAGAAACCATTGACATTCATCATTAGAACTTTATAGAATTTTCCTTACAATTCATTATTAGGAGCGATACTCTCAACAATAAAACAATTCCCTAATAATATTAGGCTGTAACAGGTGTCACCAAACTTCAAAGCGACTGCGTGGAATCGACAAATTAGGAAAGCTTTCCTTACGGTTTGACAGTTCATAAGATTGGTGTGTATTTCATTGTAAATTAGGAGTTGCGATTTCTGAGTTCCAACTTCCAATCTACGATTGATGCATGAATCCACCTTGACGTCAATCGCACACGGCAGAACTTATTTGTTTTGAAAATGCCCACCTTGTTAGCTAAAAGTGCGTTGAGTGCCGTTAATATCAGTTCGGTTATAGGGTTTTTGCTTTCTGAGGAGAGTTTCCACTTAAACACCAGAGGTAAAATTTGATTTTTGATCACGATAAGATATAAACACGGACAAAGTTTACGTGAGATGCATTAATTTTTATACTGTTCAGTGGAAAAATCAACACGCCGCCGAGAGGGCACTACTCGATTTTTAGATTTTTCCTACCAGAAGTCGAAACTCGAACCGAGGCAAAACATTCTTGAAATGAATAAATTGGACTACCGCTAAGTCGTAGTCAAGCCAGGTAATCTTTCATTGAAGTCACACAACTATTTTTCACTCTCAATACTGAAAATCGAGCAATTCAACGAAAACCTTGTCCGATCTTTATATCTTGTCCCGTTCGTAAGCTATGAGGGAGGTGGAACTTTTTACGGTCGCACTGTATAGTATACGAAAATCCAACTATGAGTTCTAAAAAAAATTGTTCGTTTCCGTTAACCAGCTGACGAACGTCAACCCTCAGAAGTCGAAACTTGTGCGAGCAATGGATCAACGAGGCCTTACCTTTTAACGTGCGATTACCCAGCACGGTGGCCCGGTGAGGATTCGAACCCCGGCCTTCCGCTTGATAGGCAGATATGCTAACCACTACACTACCGAGACCACTAATGAGTGAAATGATCTTTCGAACAATTCTTTCAGGCCAGTCTCAAACTACCTACACAGTAATAACTTCCTTCATTTGTATCGACAAAAACAAATGAAGAATAATCTTCTGTGAAGAAACCTGCACTGGCACCGGTCGGATATAATACAATGCTCTTCGTGCCATTAGCCAGGGGAGTATTTGTTTTCTGACAGGTGCCAGCCAAAACCTACCGTTTAGGTAGTTTGAGACTGGCCTGAACGTTTTGTTCGAAAAACGATTTGATTTAACGCCAGTCTTCAAGTTTTCCCATCGACTATGTCGAATGTTTTTGCATTTTCCTTGCAGGAGGAATGGGCGAATTCGGTTTGTTTTTGGAATACCTCGTCTATGTGTAGATGGCGCAATGACTTCGTGTATTTCGCATCAGCTTTGGTCGAGGCTTGATACTATGAAAGGCGTTTGATTTCTAGTTATGGGAAACCATCAACTTTATGTTGATGATGACCCTACCTCGTACTGACGAGTGAACAAATAGACGGAACGGGTCTGCAAGTATGCCTGTCCCAATAATTGAAAATCAATTACTTCAGTTGCAGAAGCAAATGGCGGATTTTTTTCTGTGAAGAAACCTGCACTGTTACCGGTCGGATATAATGCAATGCCCTTCGTGGTATCAGCCGGGGGAATAGTTGTTTTCTGACAGGTGCTAGCCAAAACCTACTGTGTAGTTTCAGACTGGTCTGAACGAATTGTTCGAAAGATGATTTGAAAGAAAGGCATTTGACTGCATTTCGACACTTATTTTTCCGTTGATTTTTTACTGTTTCGACTTGTATTGGAATATATTGGATTCGCGATCATATTTGAAAAAGTTCTCGAAAATTTTTTATCACAACTTGTTATAAAAATTAAAAGAAATCATCCATAACTGACAGCTGTTACAGCAGGAGAGTGGTGAGGACATAATTTCTCATAGTAGTCACATCGATTGACTAAACTCTTGAAGAAGTTTGCTTCCAGTCCAGTTTCCCTGAAAAATTAATGGAAAATAACTACCAGAAATACAACTTATTCATTGACATTTACCCAGAAATGATTCTGCCGATTCCACAGAAAAATCCACAAGACTCCATTTTTGTGAATCGTGATACTACTTGGCAAACGTGATTAAGCACACAGGAGAATCCTTGAGCAGCCAATCTGGAAAAATGAGTATTCAAGATTGCCTCGAAATTCAACCATTATACGTCATTAATATACGGCGTATTGCGAAAGGAACGAATTAAATTCATTATTCCGAAACGAAATATTTTTGAGAAAAAAGCCTCATTTTCAAATTCATTTTATAGTACTGTTGGAAAAATTACTCATCAGTGTAATTGAAGTAATTTGTAGGAAAGAGATCTGGAGGCCTTGCTGGCCATTCTATTGTTCTGCGAATATCAAAAAAAAATTCAGGATCACATTTAGTGGGCATTTTCCGTTTCATATCTGTAAACTTATCTCATGAAGATATTTCACATACATTTTTTATGAAACAATCTCAAGTATTACAAATTACATAAAGCAAAGGTGAAAAAGTTATGTTAGTAGGAATTGGTGATCTTTTTCGATCAAAATATAATAGTTTTCTATTCATATGGAGTTAGATGATCAGTTGATGACCTGAAATCAGGATTGATCGTTTTTTGAAATTTCTATCGGTTTTGTACCAGATCAGTGCCTTTGTGTAAAACATATTTAAAATCAGTATTCATTTGTTCATCTTCAACCGCAACTGAAGATTTACATACAATGACTGATACATGCCTGGAATTATCATTCACGGGGGATATGAAACACGTAATTATATATTTTTTCAATTCTTTATTTAATGTTGGCTTATTTCCGCTACCAAGGCCAAACACCGATGCCAGTGATCACACTTTCTCCAACCGGAAACTTTTCCGTACCCTCTGGTATTTCAACCAAAGGTAGGGAACTTTTACGAGCCCATCATCTATGGACTCGGGACCACCGGTTTTAAATCCCCTCCGAAGAACGGCATATCCTCAAAGTATCTTGTGCGCATCAATATATTGCCTGCGTGCTATGATATTTTGCTACAGTTGTATGGACTTTCGATGCAGTCTTTTCCTGCATGAGGTCACCCATTTAAGTACTAACCGCGCTCGGCGCTGCTCAACGTCAGATATCGAATGACTGGCAGTCAACCTAAAGTCCTGGGCCGTGCCCCTGGTTAACTGCTCATGCTACATTAAAAATGGTTGCAACCAAATTTGTAGAGCATAACAGTTCCTATAACTTTCATTCGAAGGCTTTTTCCCGTAGCATTTATAGTTTTGGAGCTATAAAGCTGGACTATAAAGTTGGACTATTCTGTCAAGTCAGTGGTTCTGATTATAGGTGTTCTCGGTGGTTCCAGAATACTCTCGGAGCTCAAGACCATACCGGCTTGCCGAAATGCGGCAAAAATCTTGGCCGGTCGCATGCAGAAGGCCTTTATTTTCGGTTCAGTGGGGAGTACGGACCCTATTAGGCTAGTTTAGACGACAATAATAACAATAACAATTCTTATGGTGTAGGGTGGTGTACTGTTGTTTTTTGCTACATAGACTATATCATATGATGATACCGTTTTACCCTTGCAAGTAACAATAAAGATTGATAAATTATCAGTTGTTCCCCACCCTATTGAAAATTTTAATTGATTCGCTACTCAGCTGTATTGACATGTTTATGAACACTTCAATCCATTTTATGCGTTATGAAATGTTTTTCGTATCTAATGTTACTGGAAAAGGTTTCGAATGGAATTCATAGGAAATTAGATTCTCTACAAATTCAGTTACCACCATTTCTCAAAGTATCATGAACCGTGAACTATATATTCAGCAATAAAAAGTTTATAGCGCTTTAAGTAAAAACCTATTAAAACATAATTATCTATAAAAAAGGAAAACACTATTTTTGTCGTACGATGGACGGTTCGCGAAATATTCGATAAAACGTGTTTCTCAAGATGGCGGCTGACGCGATTTACATTCATGGGACACTCATGGATATAATAAAAATTAATCCGTTCTGTAGAACATTGCAGAAAAAAGTACCTGGCGCTTGGCCTATTTCCTTCAAAACCATTTCGTTTTGGATTTATGGATTTAGAGGGTTACTTTCGCAATGAGCCGTATAAGGTGTACAACAAAAAACATGAAGAGCTGTTGGATCTAAAAGCTTTCGAGAGGATAATATAATTTTTGTTTCAGTCCCCAATTCCAAGATTGAATTTTACTCACTTATCAGGAATATTTTCGATATCATCGTGGATATCCCTTTTGAAGAACAGAAATCTATTTTTGGTATCATGTGGCAAATCCCAGTTCATTCTCACGGTGTATCCGAAAGCAACAATTGTGGTGTAGTTGAGAGTGTTCAGTTTTCCATTGAATCGGAACTGGAATGTAAACAAAAGTGAGGTATTTAGAAAAAATGTAATGACTGGAGAATATGAAGTTTCGAGATTTTTTTATTGTCATCTTCTCAAAATTTGGAGACGAACGAGCTAAAACAATTCCTCAAAAATACGGCAACTACCATAATAACTGAATAACTACAATTATATTCGTCAGCTGCAAATCTCAGATACTTCTAGAGGAACACAAACCCCTAGAATCCATTCATTACTAGTACATATGAAGCTAGTTGGTTCTAAAAATGTTCTAAAAATTGCCATGCCAACTACTGAAAGAATTCATTCAAGCTAGATAAATGCTCCTCGGGCATTTAAAAATCAATCTGCTCTTTTTCATTGAAACTTGTAATGACGCCAAAGAAGAAAACATTCGTTATTTAAGTTTTTTATCTATATTCTGTGTTTTCAAACACTCTACGAGTGCGTCCAAGAGGCAGAGTGTTGTAGTACTCTGGGTCGACTTACTGATCTCTTTTGTTCTAAAATTGTTCGTTTTCGTTAACCAGCTGACGAACGCCAACCCTCAGAAGTCGAACCCCGGCCTTCCGCTTGACAGGCAGATATGCTAACCACTACACTACCGAGACCTTCATTTGAAGGCATATTTGCTATTTCAACTTTATGGAAACCTAGAAAACCCCCAATCGAGTACATCAACCGACCCTACCGGGTCGGTTGATGTACTCGATAAACAGACTTCACCTACTGGGATTGGTATCTAGGCAACCAACAATTTCTTATCAGCGAGTCTCGAACCCTTCCTGAACTGAAAACTAAAGCGTATCTTCGATTTGCCGGATTCTCACTGCTAAGTCATCTTTTCAATTTCCGGAACATTTATTCAAGCTCACAGGAGATTCGTTAAAATATAATTAAATTGGTGTTACTCCAGTCTATGACGGTGAAAAAAGTGTAAACTGTGTATTTATCCCATACAGCACCAATTCGTATGAAAATTTGGATATAGGTTCTACTTACCCTCTATTCCAAAATCTACCCCGTGCCGAGGGTTGCTTTCTCCCTGGGGGTGGATACCACCCCTTCTTGGGGGTGAAAAATTTTGTATTGGAAATAAGTGCGGAAATCAATAGATTGACTAATTCTAAGCACTTTTTGTTCAATGAAGTTTTTTCTGTAAAGCAATACTTTTCGACTTATTCGCGAGTGAAATTGTCGGTTTTCAGGCAAAAAATCACGTTTTCAGGTCCCTTTTCGCGAATAACTGGAAAATAATGCATCTAATCGAAAAACCTGCGGAGGGCAAAATTATAGCTTTTGAAAAAACAAAGGCGATTGTTCATTTGTGATGTATGCAAACCCACTACAAAGTGAATAATTGCTTGTTGAAAGTTGATTGGTATTTTCAAACGCCAAAATGAAAAGTTTCTACGTACAATAACAAAAAACCAATGCATTTTTCGGGAAAAACTTATTGAACCTTTTCTGAAGTCCTTCGAAAATCCTCCATTTTTGTTATTTATAAAAGCAACCCTCGGCACAGGGTAGATTTTGAAAAAGAGTGTATGTAGATCCTGAATCAAAATTTTTATGCGAATCGGTGCTGTATGGGATAAATACACGGGGAAATGGTCATAGACTAGACTATGTCATATCATAATATTGCAGTATATTCATCGGTTTCTATCACAACTGTTAGGCCAGAGATATGTTCACTTGCTCGTGGCTATAAGTGCACGGTGTTTCAATGAAAACAGAGTTGTCATAGTGAATTGTCAAAATGCAAGTATTTCAATGGCAAAACATTTTTTGGAATTATAGATTCATTAACCTATCTTCGCCCAATTTCAATATTTCAGAAAAACGTTTCAAAACTGTAAATACTGTGGCTATACTTACAAAATATTTACTACTTTTTGTGAACAAAACATGTCGTCGCACTCTCGATTTTGAAATTTCATTACTTCCGAAAACGCCCAAAACTAAACAAACAACAATAAACAGTACTATTCGTATTAAACAATTCGAATCCATTTTACCACCCATGTGTAGGAGTATAAATTTTTTCTTGTGGTCGTGTCATTCAGATGGAACGTTTAGATAATATTTAGCATAATTTGAATTGGAGCAAATCTGTTTGAACAGTACGTAATAGGAAATTTTTCAGTTACCAGTACTGTTAGACTACCTATTCTCGAGGTGTATGTAAGTCATATTAGCAGATTATTATCCGATAAGTGAAATGTAACTTGCACAATGTATATCGCTAACAGTAAATTTTGAATCCAAACTCATGTTTTTTTACTGACAGGAACGCTGCTGCTTACTACGTGACTATTTCACACGTAGCATGTGGGACTCTGCGTGACTCTAGTCGGCAGCCTACCGCACAAAAACCCTAAATACACACCTACATCTCTTTCGGGGACTGCTTCTGGCAGTGCATCAGGAAGAGGGTGCTAGTTGATGTTAATACTATCGGAACATTCCCATTCATTGCTCTTTCCTTTGTTGAGAGTATTTTCTTATAGAATGTTCCGACCGCATTCCAGTGTTCCCTGCAATCATATTTCCAGCTAACACTTATCCAATCCAACTTGTCAACGTTCTCGGTTATCTTCCTTTTTACAGTGAATGAATGCTTTTATCACTTTCGGCGACTCGGAACCTTTTCCTTGTTCACAGGAAAGCATCATATCCTGTGAGGAATTGAAAGATATAATAGTTTATTCCACCCTCTTTTCTTTCTACCCAGGGTCTTATGTCGCCTATCAGTTTTTTCGGTCATCTTCCAGTTCAGCCACGCTTGACACCATTCTTGTTGTCTATCTGGAATATATGGGTGTGCTCTCGAGTGTTTTTTTCCAAGCTACGCATAACAAGTATATGGGTGGGGGTAAACTCATGTATAAGATATGGACGCTCTTTCCTGTTGCTAAGGGAGGGTGGGGTAAAAAAGGAGAACCAATCTCTGTCCTAATCTGATCGTAATGCGAGCAAAATAATAAGATTTGTAGCACTGGAAGGATGTGTTCATTTCTGTCCGAAAAAATCGTTTTCAACTGAAAATATTTGTTTCCTTTATCGTGTGACATCGATAATAAGGCAATTGTGCTCTGTCGCATGCGGTATAGTGAAAGAATCTGAGATTGTGTCATGTATATTCTTGAAGCATTTCTGTTGTATTTGCTTTGAAATTTGTTTTTTTTTGTAACACTAATCAAAGGGGCAAGATGGAGTAAAATGGGGAAAACGAGCAAACCGTGCAACCCCGACTCATTATTATTATTAAAAATTCATATTTTCCATTCTGGTACAGAATCGGGAACTCAAATCAGATGAAGGAAATTAAAATGCAAAAATGTACAATGCATTATTGCATGCTCTGACCTGATTACCAATCCCCATTTTACCATTTGAGCTGCTCCGTTTTACCATATATGTGGGATAAAATGAAGCGAATATCATTTGGTCATTTATCCTTCATTATGTAGAGAGTGATGGAAAACACTCATTTATTGTTTATTCATCCGAATAGTCATTACCGAAGAATGATTGACTCTATGAATTCAAACTCAACTACCCCGTTTCGCCGCCCTTTTCCCTAGCTGCTCCACTTAGTAACCTGATATGAACTATGATAGGTAGGATATATATATATATATATATATACTAGCTGACCCGGCCACGCGTTGCTGTGGCTAAAGTTGATGTTATATTACATTATAGTAAACAATCTACGAGGAACAATAAGAGAACATCAGTCACGGAGTCCACTATGCTTTTTCACACAGATGGTATTTGTAAAAAAATATGGTGATCTCCTTATTTGACTTTCTACTACTATAACCCTTTAGTACAATGAAATTATTTACGACCAAAGACGAAAATGTTGATGTTGGTATACAAATTCACTGGATTGAGATTTGAAGGGGAAGTACGTTGAACACAATTAATTAAAATGTTCTTACACTTGATATTAAGCAGAAATCAATAGGTACAAAATAAAAATTTATCAGATTTATTATTTCCATTTAATTTTATAACAAATATTAGTATATTACAGTATAATACAGTAAATAACATGTGACGCTTAAACTCATGAATGAGGTAGGCAAGGCAGACAGTCTTAAACTTTTAAACATTAATATCTATTTTTTTGAATTATAAATACTGTTAATTTCAATTTAATTTAACACCAATCGCTTCACAATGTTTTTGGTTAACCTGTCTTTAGCTAACACAAACATATAGTTGCCCATGAGAAAAACATGGATTTTCCAAATCTAAACCATTTGTGGTTGTGCATGACCTTCTGCTGTCCTGATTCTTTGAGCTGGATTTCTTGATTCAATTTGTTCTGCCAACTGATGGGCTCAGCAGCGCCATCTATTGATTACTTACTCAACCCAGTCGAAAGGTATCGACATCTGTTAGAATCATTTGGAGTTAACAGATAATTGTGACTGTCAAATAATAACAGACAAATAATTAGCAATAAATTGAAATTGCGACTATAATTTGAGATTTAAACTATCCTATCTCTCAAGTTGGATCGAACTGCACATGGTGTGCGAATTTTATTATAATCGGTTAAGTTGTTTAGGAGTCCATTGAGTACAAACATTGTGACACGAGATTTATATATATTAAGAATAAGATATATATATATATATATATATATATATATATATATATATATATATATATAACGTACCTACCTTTGAATTGAATTTTTTGTCAGTGATTTGTAGTAGATGTTCCTTTGTAGTTCGGTATCGCGTTTTAAAAAGAAAATAATATCATTTGTCCTTTTGAACCACTGAACACGAATCTGAAGTCAATAGGCAGCGATCTTCATTATTAACTTATAAATGAAATGTTCATATTCGACTCCTCTGGCCAAAACCTCTTCTCACCACATTTCACCTCTCTTAATACATCTTGTTTTCCCTAAAAACCTCCTATTTGAAGATGAAGAGCTGCAACGTTTGAAAAACACCTAACAACAACTGAAATCTAGTTTTCTGCTCAGAAAAAGGGCTATTTGCGGATGAAAGTATCGAATGAATGGATAATGATCATAGATTAAAGAAAACAGGAGATGGAACATGAATATACAAATCAATGTGCGCTGAGCCTGCCAAATATTCAGAGTTGAAGCCTAGGAGTGGGGAGCGGTACAGAGTAGTATTCAGGAAAAATATCAGTAATTTTGCCCAAAGTCGTATTTGCATTGAAATGAAGATGGTTTTCCCAAATCTCATATATTTTGAATAGTTCATATAACCATAACCAGGAACATACACTGTCACAATGAATAGTTCATATACCCACGACCAGGGGCGTGCAATTTCATAATGAATAGGATTTCATATAAGTCAAATATAACTCACCTTAGGTTGCAAATTCATTTTCGAATCTACTGAAGATTAATTGGTACATTACAATTTTTCTAGACATTGTATGAATATTTTATAATCCTCTAGTATGCTACTGCCAGCAAATTCAAAAATATTACGAATGAAAGTAAAGAATATACACAAAATTGGATTATATAGTTTATTTCATAATTCATGGTGACACTTGAAACTCCAAAGCTATTGACATTTGAATAAGACAAGTTTATTAAACACCGATATAACACTTTTAGATTTATCAAAAAAGGCTTATTGTGATGGTGTACTCTAGTATTTACACATATTGAAGATATTTTGAGTTTTATCAAATTACTGTTCCCTGAAATGTTCACGAAGTGATTTAAATAAATCACGACACAGCAACATATTCAATACTTGTATATTAAGGAATTTCACTTTGCATGCAGGATTATTTTCATTCAAAGAATTTTGCATGATCTTTCCTGCAGTTGTGCAAATGGTGATCACATCGTCAGAGGGATATACCAACGAGGCACATCTATCGCAATATTTGAGATGGCTTGTGGAAATCAAAACGCAATATTCGAACGATATAGAATTACCATCGCGATTTATCCCGTTGGTCTCATTCATCGGGGTATGGAAGAAAACAAATTATTGTCAACATCGACTGTGAAACAACTACGGCCCTGGTGTCCTGGCCACTCCCATCAAAACCATACCCTCGCATACCGCACTCATAACAGACTTACTGGAATAGATGAACAGATTTCATATATCCTTCTTATAATTTGAACTGAAGTAGTATCTGCATCGCTTCACAACACAACGAGACATTTTTTACCGAAAAAGTTCACGAAACACATGACATTGACACTTAATAACAAACTTTGACAAGCGTGCACATCCTTCAAATCGGTACGTTGGTGGGGATATACGATTTGATTGGCGGACCTTAGGAGTGGGAATATCAGGGGAAATTGGCAGAGTGCGCAGTTGACCATGTTCTATCTCCTGTTTTCTTTAATCTATGATAATGATGAACGATTCCATCCTGTCCGCTTTCTGATCTCAATGAGTTATTGAAACTGACTTTGAAAGCGAGTAGCACGGCAGTAGCCAGAGATTTTCAGGAGCGTTTCAACTAAAATGTATTCTGAATTCTGAATTAACTCCAAGCGATGAGTACTTTTATAACTTGGGTATTTCATTGGTGGTATTGTGTGTTCATTGGTTAGTACGATGTTCCCTGAATCGCACGGTCTCAACTAGCACCATTTAAATTTTTTTTTTAGAGTGCGATAACAAGCGATTTCTGGATAGAAACATTTTGAATGTATACTTTTAAGCAGTGGAGGAATTTTTACGAATTCGTAGATGAGCTACGTCCTTTTTTTATTATTCCGACCTAATCTTGGATAAATCTTGGAATATTGATTCTTGATTGTTGATTATCTCGGAATTTCGACAAAGTATTCTGGCCCTATCGATCGGAATTTCGACTTGATATTTAGGAGTTTTATAACTTTATGACTCAATTCTGATGAAATCGAAAGTACTCAATTCGTCGTAATTCAGAATTGAGTAGAATTTATGGAATAAATTACCGTGGACTTTTCACGCCAACCTATAGATATTGCTTTTGTTGGAAAATTAAATATAGAGAAGATTCAGATTTTTGCCATTTTTATGCCCTACAGGATAACACTTCGCTGGTTTCGATTCATAACTAATTTCACAAAAACTGATAATATCAACCCCGTTACATTCATATATCTCACGATGCATCATGGTAAATAAATCCAAAAGCGAATCTCCTTCTGACCTATCTATCCACTCGAATATTGAATATCGGGTATGGTATAGCTGACTGGAGTGAGCCTATCAAAAAGTGATCAATCTTGGAGAGAGTGGCGCTGAGTGAAAATCGATTTTAATTTCAAAAGACCGGCGATACTCCAAACAACGGAAACACAATCAGTCGAGGCGGATATTTTATATTCATTTGAGAGCACCTGCCTGAGCGAATTTCGAGATTTGGATAGAGATATACTGGATGGGATGATTCCATTCGAATAGTATATTTATAATCTTGAAGGCGAAATTCTTATGCGTATATTCAGTCACAGCCAATTCTGATTGGAATTACCTCAAAACAATTTCTTGTCGAATTCTCTACTTTGGAGATATGGAGCCGTTCATAAATAACGTTCGCATACAAGGGGGGGGAGGGGTCTGGCTGAGGGTGACAAGTTGTGACAAGGGGGGACGAGGGGTATACGGCAACGTGACGTTCGCCGTTTATTATTTTTTGAAATCAGTAGATCTTGGTAGAAATCTACCTAACGAATTCCTAAACTCGTCAGATTTTTTAATCAAATCTATAGTGACTCCATCTTTGCGAATGAATTTTCAATTGAGAATGCGAATTAATCTTGTTACAGTACACTGTATTTTACTATACAAATGAAACAAAATAAAGCGATTTTTTTCTGTTTCATTGTGTTATTGAGCATTGAATCTTCTGATTATGTTATTAGAAAATCCTTGGACTTCTGAATAAAAGAAATATTATTTATTATTTATATGTTCGTTATGAAAGATATTTATTAATTTATTTGAATTTTATTGTAATACCTAACTAAATAAATATTTTTAATTTTCAGAATTTGTGTACTATCATTTAGAATTTATCATACTCAGCAGGGGGGGGGTCTTAGTTTTTGTGACGAAATATTTCTAGGGGGGGTCACAAGAAGTGTGACACAGCGTGACAATGGGGGGGAGGGGGTCAGAAAAAAGCTGATTTTAGTATGACGTATTTTATGAACGGCTCCTATTATGATTGTCTGTAATCTATTCCGAACTATGGCTGTTTTTATATATAGACTTGTAGATGACTTTGTCAAAGAGATTTTAATATCTTCATACAATGAAGAACAATCTTATTTTATTTGAATATAGAATGCAAGCCCATATTTCAAATTCA
This sequence comes from Zygogramma bicolorata, assembly GCA_032362365.1. Taxonomy (NCBI): domain Eukaryota; kingdom Metazoa; phylum Arthropoda; class Insecta; order Coleoptera; family Chrysomelidae; genus Zygogramma; species Zygogramma bicolorata. The sequence continues at coordinate 4,679 of JAVJAQ010004406.1, read as the reverse complement.
GAGGATCAAACATCCTATCATGAAACATGTTCTGTTGAATGAAACAACAACTTATAGCACTATGCTCTTGACGATACAATTGACTTCGTGCAATAACAATTTTCCACCCGAAAATAGGAAAAATTGAATTGAACTGGCCGATACTTGATGAAAATCCATATTAACAAAAATATATTACAGTTTCCTGTATGATTTTCACTTACAAGGGTAACATTTTCTTATCTTGCTTGAAGAAGCTATTGTAATAGCGAAACACGTGTCGCGGTTTTGTAAACCCTTGTAAGTGAAAATCATGCAGGGAACTGTAATATATATTTGCGAAAATAGGAAATTGTGAAAAAATATTCTTGTACGCCTTGTGACAATATAAATGTACTGATAAGGGTAAAGATTCCAAGTTTGTGCAGTATGACGAACACAAAACTTCAGAAACTTCAAAATTACCACAACAAACTGAAAACAGATAATGAAATGTCATTGATTACACTTTCAGTCTAAGAAATGGACTCCGACAGACGTTATTTTTCTTTATTGTACTGAGCTATCATCTGAGCCCTCTCTGCTTGAACGCGAAAATTAACTATTTCATTGCAGAAGCTGCATTGGAAGCACGTGTTTTTTCAGTTATTAGTGATACAGCATTCTTTCACCCCACTTATTCACCCGTACAAAGATATAAGGCCCGGTTTCATAATCGATGGTGAAATCTTCTCTTCGAGCTAAACTCGCCTTTATGTTTGAAGTCGGTTCCATAATGGAATTTTGAGGGCTCCTTCACGTATATAAAAGTGTCCTTTATGCCAAAGGGCCTATTTCGCGACTTCTGCGTGCAATGCTCTGAGTATTAAAATGAATTATCGTCGATTCAAGTTGATTTCTCCGGATGAAGCTGAGGATGAAAATTATGTGGATTTGAGGAAGGGTTTCATGATAGGTTTCGCCTAAGAAAAAATACAGTTGTTTCATTATTGGAGCACCTCGTACCAGTAGGTATGTCACTATTTACATCCATGATATATAAGATACCATCTATACCAATTTAATGTTTTGAAATTTCTATTATTAAACCGATGCAACAGCCGCTATTAGCGCTCCGATTTTTTTCAACAGGAAATTTCCTAAGATCTGTGGGATATTTCATGGAAATTTCAAAACCTTGTAGAATAGTAAAAAAAAGTGTCATGTGAAATAGCAGCCCCAAAGAGAAAGAAGGAAGAAGAGATGGAAAATGCTGCTCAAAAATTCTATAAAATAGATATATTTCCCAGAGTTATAGGTGCCATCGATTGCGCACTGATCAGAATAGATCCTGCGGAGTTGCTGCTGCTGAAGTATTCAGGTGTAGCAAAAACTTCGCGCTTGATATTGCCAGGCTTGGCTCATGACCAAACCATTTTTAACAAGAGAAATTTGAAAAATGAGTTCGAGCGTGACAAGTATAAGTCATATATTTTGATAGGAGTCAGCTGTTATCATCTTGATCCATACTTGATGACCCAGTTGCGCAATGTCATGAATGAGGCAGAAAATTCATACAAGGAATCTATAATCAGAACAAGAGGTTGGGGAGAGACAATATGGTGTGTGGGAAAAAAGATTCCCAGTTCTGAGCTTCGGAAGGCGCCTTAAACTTAACACAATTATGGCCATCATTATAGCAACAGCGGTTTTACATAATATGGCTATTGATTGCAGCGATGAACGTCTACCCGAGTAGCTTGTCCAAGAAGACATCGAAGATGGAGAAGAACAAGAAGGAGGAGGCCAAGATGATGAAAATGTATTGAATGAAGTCAGAAACATTCAGAGGCTTATAATAATCAATTATTTTGCAAATTTGTAAACTGAATATCAATATTGAAATATTTCAAAATGCAGTTACTATGGAATTATTTTTGAGACATTTACTGTTTTTTTTTTCCTCAACAGCTCGAGTTTTAACAATTCAATTTCAATATTATTATTCTCCTTCTCTAACAAGTGTATCTCCTGCTCCCTGATATCTTTTTTTTTCAATTCAATCGAATTCTTCCATCATGGTTTCATAGGACTTTGTGATAATTTTCTTTGGCGTAATGAACTCTGCACAGGTCGCAGCTTTTTGGACGGAGATTATTTCAGTTGATCAGGATTTTGATCCGCACAGTTGGTAACTTTCTCTGAAGCAACCTTCAAATAAATAAATGCTACTTGTTCAAGAGCAAGTTTATTTCAACATACGTTTCTGGAATATCCAAGCAGATTCTTTTTTCTTGTAAGGACCTCTTCTGATGGGGGTTTTTGATGGCACGACGGTTTCGCAGGTTGGCCTACAATTAATCTCATGAATTTGATTGCAAGAAAATTTGCATCAGTATACTAACTTCTTCAGATGGCAGGTCCTCTGCAAGAACCACCTGCAATTTAAAAATCATTGATTGAACATTCTGTATGGAATAGTCAAAATATGAACATGTGAAACCAATACATAACATATTTTCATTTATTCAATATGCAATGGCGGTTCAATGAGAAAGGCATATAAATCTTATCTCAGATCGTCATCCATCTTCAAAATTGTTTCAATTGCCTGTAATGAAAAATTATTTCAATAATATATTCTAAGATGTTTCAGTAATTACATTGTTATCATCGTATTGGTTCGTGAGACCTAACCGTTTTTGCATTCACAATTTTCAGAATCATGTCCAATACATAACATAACCACCAGTGCCCTCCTAATATTCTTTTTTCTTCTCACTTGATTTCTAGTTTTCGTTTTGAGGTTGTCATACTTTGACACTAAAGTGTCGGTGTTGAAAGAAGCGCACATAAGGATATTAGGTACTCATGGAAACAGTCATGATTCTCCTGTGTGAAAATAATGATTTATTTTTGGGTTCATGCATTGAATGAGCAAATGTGCTTTTTATTGTGACAAAATAAATGGAAATATGATAGGAAATGAAAAGACAATTAATATGACAAATGGTCTCGCTGTGTTTTGTATTTCCACATAAAGGCAAATGAGCAGTCACATTCTTTAAAAACCGGAATGAACTCATCTTCTCAGTATTTAAAGCCTTGTTCGTTTCTCCATTTTCTATGAACTTCCTGTCTTCATAGGTTGTCTCCACTAATCACAGCTTCTCTTCCTTACTGAAGGGTGATGCTTTTTTCCTTGCAACTGCTTGAGGCCATCAAGACAGACGGAAAGAAACAGAATACTTGTAAATTCGGAGGTAGCAAAGCGCGACAACGAACCAAAACGAACACATCTGTCCTCATTCTGGCCGTGTTCCGTTTCTTTGTCTGGTTTACCAGATTGGGAACTCAAGATGACGTAGTGGTAACTGCTCGGTTGAGCGGTACTCCTGAAAATTTGGTTACATACGGAACGGCTGTTAGTTGTCTGTGTTGTGGTGTCACAGTCACTCTGGAGTAGAAATTCAAAATGAAAGGAGTTGCCTGACTTGGCGAATTCATTGTCAAATATATTATCAAAGGGATTATATTACAAAGTCGACTCAGAAAACTATCCTACAAGTAGTAGTAAAGAGCTCATTTTTGTCTTGTGACATAAAGAATTTCTTTGTTAGAGAATCATTACTTACATTTTCACGCCCAAACGACATTCATAGCTCACATGACATCAAACCAATTTCAATGCTTTATTGAGTAGTTTTCCAAAATTTCAGATCATTTGATTTCACCCGCACAAGCCCCTCAATTACTCAAAAAATATATTAACCACCAAATGGTGGCATTAGAATCATTTGTAATAACCGCAATAAAATACCGTTTATGTTCATCAAAGAATGAATCCGTATCCTTATTAAATCTTTCGATTGAATCAATTTCCTTTTCATTCGGAGAAAGCTTCTGCTCGAACGATTCACCAAAACATCTCTTTTCAAAGAAGTCTTGATCGAAGCGAAGCATACAAGAGGTATCCCTAAAAATCTCAACCAAGCCAAGAACAGAATTTTCGATTTTTTGTCATGGGAATAACTCCCATAACTGATATTGTCAATATTCAAAGTTAAGATGCCTGGAAACCCTGGTGTATTTACTTATACCTGTAGAAGTTTGGGATAGAAGTGGCGAAATCTGGATTGCTTGATTTTTGGTGGATAATTGAGCTTTTGGAGGTTTCCGTACAATATGTACAGATGTCGCCAACACGCTCTTGTCAGTCTTGTCTGAAGCTAAATTTGCACTAAGTGAAAATGTGCAGTCGGGTTTTTCCACTTTTATTTGATTGGCTAGCGAGAAGAGATCGCAACCTGAAAGATAGTGGGTGGACAATGAGATACCAGTGATAACGTTTCGATATTTAAAAGCAATAAAATCAACAAATAAACACGATAAAAACATCGTAAACATCAAAATTTCAAACTGACATGACAATATGACAATTAACTTGACACTTGTCATTAAATTTGAAAAATGGGAACATAACGCCCTCTACCGAAAAAATAGGGAAAACCTTCAAAAGCGTCGATTGTTTTTTTCGCCACAAAAATCTAAACAAAATCTAATCAGTTGAGTCACCAGGACTTCTAGGCATCTTATTCAAAGTCATGAGCATCAATACACTGTGCCTCAAAAACAGTTACAATTTCACCTATAACTCTCACGTTTTCTGTCCGCTAACAGATTTTGGTCTTTTCATGAACTGAAAAGAAATCGATAACAGT